>JAMZAV010005590.1:0-39038 GCA_024449915.1 Sweltsa coloradensis
CACAAATTGTTGCCTACCGGTACCCACATAATCAAAATGGCGGGATTTTGAGAGTAAAGTTTGTTTTATCACAATTTTAGTGTTACCTGCGTGTTCAGGGAGTACGATTTAGTGGAATTTGATACCCAACATGCCATATTTACGTACTTAGGGTCAAATTGGTGCCTATACCGGTACCCGCAATAACCAAAATGGCGGGGTTCTGAGAGTTTCGTTTGTTCTATTACAATTAAAGAGCTACCAGCGTGTTTTGGGAGTACGATTTAGTGGAAATTGATACCAAACATGCCATATTTACATGCTTTGGGTATCAACATTGTATTTGGGGGCAATTTCCAATATGGCGCCCATGGAACCCAAATGGTTGGACTAACGAATTTGAAATGTTTTTATTCGATTTGCCGTTCCCAAAATATGTGAAAATGACATTCGAACCGTAAAAATAGACCACCAATTTATTTTAAAAAAATGTTACACCCCCTTTTTGAATTTACCCCCCACACGCCCCCCACATCACCTGCAAACAATGAACTGCGGAAAAAAAATGCTTTAATTTACAAATAAAACACGTGTGCAAAACGGCTTGCTTGTATCACAAATAGCCACGTTTTAGCACTATTTTCCTTGTACCCACCAGACTATAACTGTAGCACAGTTAGAACCGCTATGGCACCGTATGACGCTAACTAGATCGCCAATACAACTGACTGCATCACGCAAGACTTGATGACGAGTTAATTTACCTTCCAAGTTGTAGAACATGGATTACAAACCAGAAACCACCACCGAATGTTTTTTTGGATACATATTAATGAAACCAGAATATGCAACAAGATCCAAATGTCTAAAGTACACAATATAACGTTTCGTGCATATAACATAATATTGTGCCTGCTCTTCAAGTTAGAGGGTCTAGTTTAGCAGCGGCGATGTGGGACTAGCTGAATAAAACGAAATAGCTATGAATATTACATTTAGGATAATTCGCAATTTAGCTACGAGAATAGACTAATTATTTTACGTGTTTGCAAGAAAACTAAAATATTAACAACGAACATTTCGTCTGAGTTTGTTTTGTTCGTCCCGCATAATAAAGTTATTATATTTGTTATAACATATTTTGATCTGGAGGCTAGGGTTTGATCCTGATGTTTCTTGCACAAGGGGGAGTATGTCCTACTCATTGCTCTCAACAAACATATTTCAAATTATCTGATAAGTACCTTTAAAGATTAACCATATGGTTAACCACATAGTTAATCTTTGCTACCATTGTTAATCCATATTCACAACAAATTACATTTATTTTGTCTGAAAATCTGTTGAATTTTACTTTCTTTAATTAGGTCTAGACCCCCTCCAATATTAAACTTTTGAAACAACAGTTTTAGTCAGATCTCGATAACGCTTCAAAAACAGAACAAGTTTTTAGACCAAAGACCGTTTTGTTACAACTATATCATTTATGTAAATATATGCAAATATAATAACCAGTGATGTCTTTAAATAAGGTTATGATAAAGAATCAGACAAGTGTATTTTGTTGATCTGTTTTATAAGATAGGGCCTAGTGTGGTAAATTGTGACGAATTAAATATTGTGGCGAATTGTCATATTGCTAAATGTGCTAATACAAATTAACAATTGCAATTGCATTTTTTTTTAATATAAAATTTAAACGGAATCTTTTTCAAGCAGGCTCCAAAACCCCATAGCTGTATGTTGTTATTACTAATTCATAGTTTTGCAGCGTTCTCGAGACACGAGTAAAATACTGTAATTTCGCGTGGTTTAAATATTGGCTATCTGGCCCCTTCATCTAAACAGCGGAGAAACGTGCTTAATTTTAAATTTGCATGTTGCTAAACGAAGACGAAACACGGCAAATCGATGCGCCCTACACCGTCTCAAATCATGTGCCCCCCCCCCTCCTCCCCCCCCCCCCCTTCAACTCGCCGAGCCGTCTTCGGTGGCACGACTCTGATTCAAGAGGTCCCGGGGTCGAATCCCGTTGAGACCGGCAATCCTGACTGTAAGTTTTTCCCGAGGTTTTCATCAGTCGTTACTGCGAATGCAAGGGATTGAGTCCTCTTAAACAGCCCTCGGACATCCCTTCACAATAGGGAACCACAAGTCTAACGCGGGAAGCGAGCTCAGTGCATTGGAAGAGAATGTTCCCATAAGAATAGCATTGGTCAATTTTTAAAACGCTTGTATCTTTTGAACGAGAAGTATTTAAGAAATATCATTCACATTACGTTAATCACCGTTCTTTTCTTGAAAAATTTGATGCATTCAATTTACAAAAGTCGCAACAGAATTTGAATAAACGTTTTAGAAACACATGTATGTTTCGCGTTTTGGAGCGATTCAATAGAAAGAGACGCACGGTAGAAGAGAGAGAGAGAACCAACGCATGCGCACGGCCGACTAGCGAGGAGCAGCTTTGCACGTACAGCATCCAAGTGCACGGCGAACTCGACTGTCCGACATGTTAGTTTCTTCGATTCAACAGCCAATCACGGAGGATCGGCGCGCGACGCAGATGAAAAATGCAAACATCATCTTGTTAAACTCGAACTCATTTAAATTCTAAACATGGTATTATAATTCTACTATATGTGATAGTTGAAGAAAAGAATGGTTTATGACGTAATGTGAATGATATTTCTTAAATACTTCTCGTTCAAAAGATACAAGCGTTTTAAAAATTGCCTAATGCTATTCTTATGGGGACATTCTCTTCTAATGCACTGAACTCGCTTCCCGCGTTAGACTTGTGGTTCCCTATAGATGATTTTAAAAATCACCAGCGCCCTCTTTATCGCGCGCGCAAAGCATTATGGGAGAAAGGGCAATTACAAATTACGCTAAATGCCATATGCTCGGGTGTGTGGAGAACTGCGTTTCCAACAATGGCGGTGCAGCCAGCCACAATCCCAATCATATGGCATTTAGCATGTAAATGCACCTTTCTCCCATAATGCTTTGCAACGGAGCGCGCATGCGCAGTTAATTCTGAAAATGGTCTACTGTCCTATCCGCAATTTACCTAGTTATCAGTACACCGGTTAAATCTGATGTGTATATCCTACCGCGAGCATCCTACAAAAAAGTATACGATTAGGGCGCTAGTCTGACAAATATGGCTCTACCAGGACGTGGGTTCGAATCCCGCATTAAGGTTAAGTTAATTGTAATCGTCCTTCATCGTCATCCATCACCACTCATCGTCTCGAATAGTCTAGCTCATCATCCCGAAGAGTGGCCCTATACTCGAGTCCTCTACCATGATCACGTGACCGACAGCAGAGCTAAGACAATCACGCCAGCCCCGAGACTAGAGAGAGAATGAATGAATTGATTCAACGAGATTGCATGTTGCCGAATGTCAAGGTCGATATTTCTTGTCAAGCTAGTAGCTCAAGTGGAGGAATTCAGGTCGTCTTCTTCTAACGGGACTAGTTGTGTCTCTCTCGCACTCGTGGGTCCGTGGGTGTTTCCCTCTTGCTCGCACTCGCACGTGGTCGGCGTGTGGAGATCAGCTGGTGACTGTCTGTCTCTGTCAGCCGGAGCTACAGGTGCAGCAACATGCTGACGTAACAGATGCGCCAAATTAGTATTTTGAATTGTTTCAATTTTGATATTAAAATTTTGTATTTTGTTAAAAATTCCGAAATTCACGATATTGATCATCTATACGTACACTTTTTCCGGGGGAATACCACCTGTTAAAGGGTGCAATAGCAATGTATGAATGATGTATGTCAATCAGGTGAACTAAGTATGTTGTGGATAGGACAATTGTGAAGGGATGTTCGAGGGCTGTTTAAGAATACTCAATCCCTTGCATTCACATTGACGACTGTGGAAAACCTCGGAGAAACCTTCAGTCAGGATTGCTGATCACGCCGGGATTCGAAACCGGGAACTCCCGAATCAGAGTCGCGCGCTTAACGCGCGAGCCACCAATGTACGTAATCTACTCATGTTGAGCAGTCCCCACACAGCACACACATACCCACGAATATCCTATGAATATCCATGAATAAAATGTGTATATTCCAGGGATATACTATATACAGCATTTTATGTCAATGGCATGTCCGGCGAATGTGCAAATGTCACGATATTCATCTACTGTGGACCTCCCAGATATATTCTACTGGATATTCTCTGAATGTACCATCAATACCCCTGTTTCGTTTGTGCAATTCTTGAATATCCTTGGTACATTCTTTCAACATCCATAGGTATATTGATATACATATTACATTGTAGGTACATTGTTGGTATCTACAACAACCTAGGATATATAATTTAAAAATACAAATTCTATGCACATCCACTGGATGTACAGTGGATGTACGGGAATATATCATTGTCGTTTATATGTGCGTGGTACGTCCCGCAGACCTACTATGAACATCATTCTGGATATCCTTCAATGTACGAACAATATACGACTATATCCACGATTCATACATGCATTTCGTGAATATCCTTGGTACATTCGTACGACATCCATAGGTATACAAATACGTGCATTATATTGTAGGTATATTGTAGGTAACAACACGACCGATGGATATGTAATTTAAAACCATATAATTCAATGGACATTCACAGGATGTGCGGGAATATCACATGGATGTACATTTGATGGACGGACAATATACGAATAGATCCACGATTCACATAATATGCCGACCATCAATTAGTGAAAATTCGAAAATTTTTGGTAAGAAATAATTAAGTAACGTAATTAAACAGCGGGCATCCTTAGCAATCCAATATTTAAGTTGGTTGAGAGTAGATTTCAGCTCCACCAAAGTGCAATGGAAGAGCCTCGACCTGAAAGTGTTATACTCTGAACAGAAACTACCCGAGAATATGAATAAAGCAAGCTCCGGAGCCATGGCGGAATGCTAACTTGGTTGCGCACGTGTAGAGATTGTATTTGCAAAATATTTCACTTTCTTATCAATTTAAAGTATGTGCGCATACATGATGCATAATTTGAATGTAAGCAAATACTTCTAAATGATCAATTATCTAAGATTCAAGGTTTTTAATAGAAATTATGTACATGCTTCTACACAACGCCGCTAGACCGCGTTTTGAAAACCACAATAGATGAACTTACGTACACTGTATATTTAGAATATATACTTACGAACGGAGTAGACTGAATGTAGGTTTATGTAGAATATACGTAGGATATACATGGGACATACCATATAATCAGTGAATGTTCTGGCATGTACGCTGTATATTCAGAATATTACATACTTACGAACGGAGTAGACTGAATCTAGGTTTATAGAGAATATTATACGTCGGATGTACATGGGACATACCTAGAGATAAGTTTTTTTAGCGTTTTAGGTTTTTAATGCAACAAAATGCTAATTTTGACGATTTAAAATGCTAATGTTTTTAATGCCTATTGAGAAATGCCTATTGAGAACTAGTTTAGTAATGTATTCTAGCGTTTTATGTGACTATATTGAATTAAAATGTTCCTACAATTCATCATTTACCAGAAGAAGTTTAAGAAACACCCTACATTTAGGGTTTTGGTGGAAAAGAAACCAATTGATGCTACAAAATGCTAAATTTGTCAAAATTAATGCTAAATTTTCTAAATTTAAGTGCTAAAAAAACGTATCTCTAGACATACCATATAATCGGTGTATGTTCATGCCATGTTTGCTCAATATACAGAGTATATACTTACGAACGGAGTAGACTTATTGTTGGTTTATGTAGAATATACGTAGGATATGCATGGGACATACCATATAATCGGTGTATGTTCATGGCATGTTTGCTCAATAAATAGAATTAGTAACTTTGAACGGAGAAGCCTGAATGTTGGTCTATATTGAAATAGGTTGGGCCAACCGGGCTCAATATACAGAGTATATATACTTTCGAACGGAGTAGACTGAATGTTGGTTTATGTAGAATATACGCAGGATAAACATGGGACATACAATATAATCTGTGTATGACTATGTGATGTTTGCTCAATATACAGATTATATACTCAATTGCGGCCGAGATGTGTAAATTTGCTTATTAATGTATATACCTAGGACATATAGTGGACTTACTGTGTAATGCGGTATTTTAAAAGCATATTCTACGTATCTTAATAGGTTATTTGCAAATATCCATGAATAGAGAAATTAGTTTTTTATACACGTGTATTAAACGTTGTTGGGATATGCTGTGGATGTACATGTCAATGCTATGAATATCCTCTGAACATACCTTAAGCTCCAATGCAGTATATCGTTTTGAGGATATACCTAGTATATTCCTGAAATATCGTGGATGTTAATTTCACTTTGAAATCCAAAATGGGATATCCCGTCAATATCGTGTGCTGTGTGGGTCCATGTATGCTTTATTGACAACTAAGTCAAGTTTCATATACGTATGATTCTTCTTGGCCAAGCGAATAGCTATGTGCCAACTGCCAAATGTGTCACTTATCTTTGGATTGGAGACGATGAAGATTAAAGATAGCTCATGTCATTTGCATCTCGCAACCTAAATGTTTATGCGTGTGGCTGTACCTCGACGAGTGATTCAGGTTGGGAACTCTTAAGATTACAATACTTCGGAGATGATGAAGATACAACACTTAATTGCATCTCGCAACCTAAATGTTATGCGTGTGGCTGTACCTCGACGAGTGATTCAGGTTGGGAACTCTTTAAGATTACAATACTTCGGAGATGCTGCTGAAGATACTACACTTTTTTGCATCTCGCATCCTAAATGTTTATGCGTGTGGCTGTACCTCGACGAGTGATTCAGGTTGGGAACTCTTTAAGATTACAATACTTCGGAGATGAAGATACTCCCGCCCGTGCAAGCGAGAAGCACCGGGTGTAACCTAGTGCATCACAGTGGAACACGCTGCACTTTGTCTTCGTGCACGCGGCGGATTAGTAATTACAGGCTATGCTTGTACTGCAGCAGTTAGGGTTTTTACTACTAAACGAGGCAGCTCATCCGGAAAATCTCGGCTAAACTATTCTTGAATTACTTCAAGGTGAAGAGCAGACAGTTTTTATGTTTGGAATTTAGGAATTCGTTCATTGGTGTTGGTGATGAGTGGCGCGCAGTTACCCAATCACTCAAAGTTACAAGACAGATACAGATGAGTGAAGCTCTTAGATACTACCTTGGTGGGCTGAGTAGATGGAAGAAAGTGTTCGAAGTGGACTCTTCTAGCTGAGGGATTTATCGGAAATGGCAATTGGACGGCCAAATTGTTACAAATGACGTCTCAAGCTAGAGCCAATATACCATTTTACGTCTGTGTACAACTAAATCAGTATGATCGAAATAAAACTAAACCGTTCTCTTTGCAGCATGCCTGTTCTTAGAACAGTCCCTTACATACCTAACACGCATGTGGACCCTCTCAACATCCCATGACTCAGCTTATCAATACTTCTCCAGTCCTCTAGCTAGGCGACCTTGCATCGCGTGCCATCTCCCACAGAAGTCCCTCCTCTTCACCTCACAGCTAGGCTTTAATAACAGCCTTGTACAATATCTACTCTCCAATCTCTCTTGAGTCTGACACCCCATCACGCTGTCATTATCTACGATTCCATTCTTCCATCCACACCTGAGATACCTCATGTTGAACCTAACTTACCTAACACTAACAACATCAGTCCATGCCGACGTATTTGTATAATATTCTGTATTTTCTTCGTGTTGTTTTTCATAATTTAACAAAACTTTGAAATATAAGTATTTACTTTGCAATGTAATGAATTTAAAGTTTGATATACTAGTTTCTTGTTGCGGAGACTGAACATACGACAAGTTTCTAGAGGTTTATCTCATTAGACGAGGGAGCGCAGCGACTTTCTTACAATTCACCTCAAACGGCGCAGACGAATCGCTGAAACTATTGTGCCGAAATTAAAAACAGACATCCGGTACGAGTTTACTGAGAACAGTTAACAAAATCAGCAACACCTGTTGCGATTTAAACCAACAAGAAATAAACGTTGAAAAATAGGCTATAAATGTTAAGGATTCAATTTAACGACAATGGTTTTGTTCTTGAAGAAATCATTTTTATCGAATCATGTTTGTCAGGCGGTCAATGCATGCATTTACATCGAATCTTACACGCTCAAGGTTCCACAAAAATCCGATGGGAGATTGAGTAAACCTTGCAATCTTTACACGTATACCTTTAGTTTTTGTCTTAAAGAATGTTCTTCCACCAGCCCAGCTGGAAGAGTGGAAGCAACGAACAAGAAAGTATAGCCACCATACCAGGGTGACAGATGTAATAGTAAAGAAGTATCTGTTTCTTTTATGTAACATACTTCCATGTAGTTGCGCGTACTTTACATTGTATGTGCAAGTGTCAACATTCAAGCGTGTGAATAACCAAATAAGTTCGGTATTCACTGCCTAACTTCGTCATCTTGGCGAACGATGACGGAAACGACCGACCAGATCGGATAAGGGTTAGTTAATAACGATTGGATCGTCAGAATATATCGTCACTAACTATGTGCCTAATTATAATCACGGATGCGTTTTCATAATTTTGTCTGTTATTTAAATGAACATTAAAAATCTCTTGATCGTCAAACAGAGAATTTCACATAATACATTCTGCAACACTTTTTGACCCCAAAATTTGTAAAAAAATTAGACGGTCAAGGAACATTTTAAAATAACAAATTATTGTACCCTACTCAAGCTTTATAATATCTACACTAGGAAAACGCTAAAGTCCCGCCGCGTTGATGGATGAGCTTTTCAAAGTTTTTAGTTTGCGTGGGATATCTTTACTTTTGCAAATGCTTTGTTTTGCTGCTTGTAGGTGAATTGTAGGTGAATGTTGTCAACTTTCTTTTGTTTCTTGTCAATTGGTATTATTTACCGTAAAAAACTTATATTTAAAGCTTTATTTCTATAGATTCTGGCTAACTTTTTCAACTTTTTCTTTCAAAATGTACTACATCACCATAACCTTAATGTTCATGTGTAATATGAACGTTGTAGCCTAACCCGTTTGGTCAGAATTGGCCCAAATGGCACGAAAATATCGCACAAAAAATCGAAAAAAATCGTAAAAGTACGATATTCATGAGAAATATTTCTTCGATTGTACCCAAAAACGTGGCAAGTCTAAGTTCAGAGATTTCGAAGGTCCTGTCAAATTTTCATCAAGATCGCACATGCCGTTTGCCCGGTAGAGAGCGAACAAACAGACGGAAAAACAAACAAACAAAAAAAAAAAAAAAAAAAAAAAAACACCCGAGCTAAATTTTTTGGGGGTCAGTGAAATTGAAGTCTTCGCTTCACTCGCTTCGCTCGCTACGCTCATCCAAAAACAGATGCTTTGATTCACAATAATGGTCAGTTACTATACAACTAGGAAAACGCTAAAGTCCCGCCGCGTTGATGGATGAGCTTTTTACAGTTTTTAGTTTGTGCGGAATATCTTTACTTTTGCAAGTGCTTTGTTTTGCTACCTATAAATTGTAGGTGAATGTTGTCAAGTTTCTTTTGTTTCTTGTCAATTGGGAAGATTTACCATAAAAAACTTATATTAAAAGCTTTATTTTTATGGATTCTGGCTAACTTTTTCATTTTTTTCTTTCAAAAAGCAATACATCACCATAACCTTAATGTCCATGTATAATATGAACGTTGTAGCCCCACCCGTTTGGTCAGAATTGGCCCAAATGGCACGAAAATATTGCATAAAAAATCAAAAAACTTATATTAAAAGCTTTATTTCTAAAGATTCTGGCTAACTTTTTCAACATTTTCTTTCAAAAGGTTCTACATCTCCATAACCTTAATGTCCATGTATAATATGAACGTTGTAGCCCCACCCGTTTGGTCAGAATTGGCCCAAATAGCACAAAAATATCGCACAAAAAATCGAAAAAAATCGTAAAAGTACGATATTCATGAGAAATATTTCTTCGATTGTACCCAAAAACGTAGCAAGTCTAAGTTCAGAGATTTCGAAGGTCCTGTCAAATTTTCATCAAGATCGCATATGCCGTTTGCCCGGTAGAGAGCGAACAAACAGACAGAAAAACAAACAAAAAAAAAAACAAAAAAAAAAACAAAAAAAAAACAAAAAAAAAAAACACCCGAGCTAAATTTTTTGGGGGGTCAGTGAAATTGAAGTCTTCGCTTCGCTCATCCAATTAAATAGGCTTGTCGGGGACACACAGACATTCTGACACGAGATATTAGTGCAAACCAGATCCCCATAGAGCTTCTATGTGATCCAGACTAGAGAACCTGGATCTTATTAACTACGTTAACAGAGAAGCGCATTTGGATGTTCGTGTGTTAAAAATTTCTGGGACTCACCGCCCTAGAAATGTAGCGTTCTCACCGTCCAAAAGTGTGAAACTGGATGTAGTCAAATTCACGCCAAGCAATTTAATATATTCTAATAGTTTGCCCGAGGCATGAACCTACGCCTAATAATGATAATATCTAATATAAAAATGTATATATATTATAACATCCATTGTCAACGAATAATACCTTACTTATCTGCAAATTTGTATATTCAACATTGTACTTTGTTTGGTCCTTGGGTTGATTACCGACGATAAACCGGGGAAACTTCTTTATCGACTCTGGTTACCAAGACCTTGGGCCCACTGCCTTTGCTAGGATTTTCATAGGAATTATCAAGGAACCAATGGATTACCCTGGCGGTGAGCCCTAATAAATGTCTAAACGCGCTACGTATCTAGAAGATAAAGCGGCGTTAATAGACCAGAGTCGATAAAGAAGTTTCCCCGTTGGGGAGGTCCTCCAACTCCCTATACCGCCCTGGGTTAAATAAAAAGTCGGTTTTTGGCGTTGGGAATCTAACGTTCCGCGCGACTCTGTGTGACGATTGATGGAACTACTTCAATAAAAGTACGTCACTTTTCTACTAGTAGTTAACAGTCGATGACGACAAATGGCGGAAACGTCAAAATATTAAATACGATCGAATGTTGGCGAATGTTTTGGCATAAAGCAAACTCTCTTTATTAATGAGGATATTTCTGATGGAGTAGACCTAAGCTTAGGAGCTAGGCCGACAATATGTATTGTTCAAGATTTCGATTTGAGTGCCTAGGGCGTATTTACGTCTGAAAACTGTATTGTGGCCTTGGGCCTAGGCTACACTTACGTCCGTTAGGCTTGAACAAAGCATATCTCAAATTATTTCGCACGAAAATGTCACTGACGCCTGCGCAACACTTTATAGTACAATAATAAATCAAAAGTAAATCGTTTTAAAAGACTAGGGCCCAGGGCTAATATGATTGAAATAAAATTGAAGTTTGACGTTTCGTCTGTTGTTTGTTGATTTCAGCGTCACTGCACATCGAGAATCTACTGACCGTATTTAGCGTGCAGGGCTTTTATTAGTTTCACATTGGAGCCGCTCTCAGCGCGCAGGACGTTAGATTCCGTTTTGACTTGGAGTAAGGGGACCTCCCAAAGGGGAAACTTCTTTATCGACTCTGATCCAGACTAAACATCTGCGTTCTGCATTATCTATCGTTTATCCGAGCCACTGCCTCCTAGATGCTACTCGGTGACTCCTACGAGTAGCATCTAGGAGGCAGTGGTCCGAGCTATTGCAACAGTTCCATCTGTGCAGTTTCTGTGCTTTATGCTGCTCTTGACAAGAAACATGATGTTCAAAGGGCGAGAACGTAGTAGTTTAGTTAGTAGGATTCTTAATTAACGAGTCAAGCTTTGCATCTACATTCGTGTCAGATATAATACACCTGTCCCGCACAGAACGTTATTACCTTACAAAGTTTAAGTACAGGGATGCAATGCAATTAGAGTATTTAAAGATATAGTAACAGTTAACAAAGGGATGCTTGTCTTATTGTGTTATTTTCAAATAGATCAGTGGTCTTTACTAAATCTGCTTATAAAGGTCAGTTTTATACAGATGAAAACATTTACGGTTCTGTTGGATGAACCCATTCATATGTTTTCTGAAACATTTTTTTCGTGATTTTTTTTTTCGCTAAAGTATTTGTTTTTCGCCAATCGAGAATTACTATAATCAAATTGTATTGCCAGGCAATTGTCGATGTAAATTGAATTGCCATGCAATTTATGTGCTGCTAGTTATGCAGTTGCACCCGATTACTGGGGGCGTGCGTGTGGGTAAGATTGAAACCAAGGACGTCACGAAGTAGTCTTGCGTGCAAGCACTTAGCCGTCTCTATCTGTGCTTTACTGGTTTTCTTATGATATAGATAACTTATATACATGAGGAGATCCATTGTCGTCAGCTCCAACCAAGGTTTCCCTGTGATATGTCCCTCCAACCCCCACTCTTAGTAGCTCTTCCAATCAACTCGCCTTAAGTTTTAATTAATTCCATCTAGATTTTAATCAAACCTTCAATCTGAATCGTAGTAATAATAACTCAATTCCATTAAACTGGATTTGTCAGATGTTCGTTCCCGATTGAATTTCAATTAATTCGAATCCAGATTAAAACTTACTTTATATCGAACAGGTGGTTGACTTAGTGATCAGAAAAAAGGTATAGATTTCATTTTACAACTTCCAAATCAATGACCACACATCATAATACAAAATGTGTTTAATTTAATTTTTACTTGATAAACCCATTCCAGTATTGTAGTATTCTACCCACATTGTGTAATGCGCAAGAAGTTCTAAACTCGTTGCTCAATTAAAAACGCGAACTAATTTCAAACTACTCAGTATATTTTTTAGTTTATAGGTATTGGTCAAATCAAACGTAAGTTTTACCGATTTGATCATGGCATTTGTACAAAATCTGCTGCCAACGATAATAAACAGCCCATGTTTGACATTACAATTAAAACTTTGTAACCATATATGAAATGCTATAAATCAATAAAAAGTAAAATACAGAAAAATAACTACCACAAAATAATTTGTTGGAAATTGTTACTGTATTATTCGTTCATTATATTATGTAACTTGACAACTGTCATAAAACATTACGCAAAGGATTTACATGCCTGTACGGTTGTACCGTGTCTCGGGTGCCTGATATTTAGGGTCGAGTCGGGTGTGTGAGGGCCGACCCGATACTTAAAAACACCACATGTATTTAAAGGGGATGGTGGAGGTGCCTGCCAGTCCAGGATTTACATACTGTATTGGTGGAGGTGCCGGTCCAGATTTTTACGTACTTTATTGGTGGAGGTGACGGTCCAGGATTTACAAAGTAATTGGTGGAGGTGCCGGTCCAGGATTTACATACTGTATTGGTGGAGGTGCCAGTCCACACGATTTTTTATTTATAGCTTACACAAAATACTATTCATTGAAAATCCAGCCAATAGAAAATGAATATGCAGTACTATTATAACGGCTATCTTTGCCATACATGCCCGGCGAGCAAACCCTCTAGGCCTACCCGCTCAGTCCTTATATCCTGATCAGTCAGTATTTCCGGGTATCGGGAATCGAACCCCACGCCGTCTCGGGTTCTAATCCGTGGCGCCTCATCACCTCCGATCACGTGTATTGATTACTACTGCTTGATCCGATAAGAAACTGTATCCGTTCTGTACACTAATCCGCACACTATCCACTATGAGCATGATATCGTGGCTAGCTCTGGAGTGAGGGATTCAGCTCGAACCCTGGCTGTCTCGGGTTCTAATCCCGTGCGCCTCATCACCTCCGATGACGTGTATTGATTACTACTACTTGATCCGATAAGAAACTGTATCCGTTCTGTACACTAATCCGCACACTATCCGCTATGAGCATGATATCGTGGCTAGCTCTGGGGTGAGGGTAGCTCGCTCAATAGGTCGCATCGGGCATGTTTTCTTTAGCCAACAGGTCGGAACTCATAGACCACACTGTACATCTAGGTCGTGTCCATTTTAGCGTTGACATACTTCCAGAACAGAAAGATGCTTTGTGGTTTTAAGCTTTTTTCGTCGTCTGTGGCTATTTGATTTTATAATGACTTTCCGACTTTCAGGAATGTTTTCTTTTGGTTGGGTTGACGAAACTCGTGATAAAACGAAACGATTTCTTGTGGGATAAACTAAGTGGTGTAGGCCTAGTTATTTTATTACTAGGAAAACGCTTAAGTCCCGCCGCGTTGTTGGATGAGCGTATATGGTGCATTGAGATGCCATGTGTTACGCGGATTTTCTGTTGTTCTGTGAAAAAATCATTACTTAGTCGAAGATTTTTTTAAATTAAATTAAATTAAATAAAAAATTAACTTAATTTTTATAATTAAATTAAATAAAATTAAAAATTAACTTAATTGTTTTAATTTATCGTAATTTTTTTTAAAGAAAATCGTAAAATAGCAATTTTGCATAAGAAATAATTATTCGATTGCGCTCAAATTTAACACGAATATATTAATTCATAAAATTAAGGTTCTGTGAAAAAATCATTACAATAGGATAAAGCATGTAGGTGTTATAAGTCGAAGATACATTTTTTTATAAATCGAAAAAAATCCTAAAATTGCGTTTTTTAATGAGACAAAAATTTTCCGATTGCGCTAAAAAACGTGGCAGGTCTAAGTTCAGAGATTTTGAAGGTCTCCATAAAATTTCATTGCAATCGGAGTATCGGTTTAGCCGGAATCGTGTTAACAAATACACAAAAATACAGAAAGAAAAAAAAAAACATTCCGGATTTTTTTCTCCAGTGTAGTGAAATGGAATCTTCGCTTCGCTCGCTACGCTCATCCAATGACAACTAGTGTTAGCTCAGGTTTGATTCACTGGCCGTGGACAGGGGTGGGGAAGGTGGCATAGTTGTCATTCGGGATCAACTGAGACATTTCGACGAACTTTACTTTAGGCTTCTTGTTCAAGGAAGATGCAATAAATTCTGGTGCCGGTACCAATAATTAGTACCTATACTTAAATATTGTTTTTAAAATTCCCAAAATAAGGTATTGAAATGTTAAAAGTTATTCTACATATCAATACCATATTTTGTGTTTAATAAATAATAATAAAATAAAACTTTAGTTATTTTTTAAATAAAATGTGATCTTTGTAAAATAACTTAGTTATTTTTTAAATAAAATGTGATCTTTGTAAAATAACTTATTTATTTTACAAAGATCACATTTTATTTGAAGTTTGCAAATGTAGGGTAAATTATTTTCTTTTTGACATAAAACTAAACAATATATTTTTATTTGTTAGCATCATCCTTGCTAAGTAAGAAATAAAATAAATTCTCATTCCCATGATGATTTAAATCCAATTAGTTTTTATCGATATCGTTGCATGTTTTAAAAGTGCATGTTTTAAAAGTGCATGTAGGGAGGAAGAAGGTTATGGAGTATTTGATACAATTGAGTGATCGCACTTACACATCTCCCCACAAATCCTCACAGTCCATGTACACCCTCGAGCAGAAGAAGATCAAGGAGCAGATACAACTACACCCCTGTGGTTTACTTATGGTATTCCACCCCTGCTAGACCCACCCCCTGTCACGTGACCAACACAATGATGATGGATGATAATGATTGTTCGTGTTGACGTCGCGACGATAGCGGGTGATACATCACCAGGTGACCCCCCCCCCCCCCCCCCCCTCCCCTCACCGGGACTCGAACCAGAGAGATGCGGCCCCAGAGCGCTCAGTCGCTGTCAATAACACCCTAGCTCACAGTCCTAGCATAATCATGCAGTGAATGCCGTGATTTAAGAGTTATTTCTATGTGTTATTGATTTAAGAGGAATTGCAGAACACATTGGCATTTAGCAACTAGCTATTCATTCGCTAAGATGTCAAGAAAGGATACACGGGCAGCTGCACTGTCGTAATCAATCAGAAACAATTCACGAAAATATTAAATTTTGCAACTTTCAACAAAATCCATACAAGTTTTATCATGTGTAAAAATAATTTTCAGAAAAGTGTGATTATGAGTCTTTCATTTCCATGTGCAAAGTTTCAAAGAATGTAATTTACTCAGCCGAGAAAACAGGAATGTGCCTAAAACGCATGCCCTTTTATCCTCTGTGAATAATTTATTAGATTAATTATCTTACAATTTCAACCCCTTTTCCGCTGCATAAATATCTTGTTATTCTAGTATATCTTCATGAAGTAGTTAACATTTCCTTGTACTACCTTGTTCATCTTAAAACAAGACAACATCAGAACGCCGAGGAAATGTTAAAATGCACATTTTGGTCATACCAATCACACCATACACCATTCACACAAAGCTATCTTGCGCCATCCAACCTAAAAGGTCTAATCAACGCCAGTTACTATTATAAGTCCATGGTCTAATCATCGTTAGAACATGGACTTTCTATTGGGCTCGTCTAGTATCGCGGGCGGTGGGAACGCTACGAGGTAACAAGGCTGTGGTAGGTAATGGCGACGTAGTTTAGTCCGCTAAGTGAAGGACACAACGACCGAGTAGAGTGTGGGACGCTCAGAGTGCTTTACAGAGAGGGTAAGAGGGGAAGGGGGGGGGGGGGAAATGGCCGCTCAACAGTGAGGGGAGGGGGGGTGACCTTGGAGGGGAGGAATGTAAACAATCAGTAGGCGACGAGAGGGGTAGGTAAGACACTCGTTACTAGCTAGTTTACTTCAGGAGGTCGACGGTTCGACACAGGCAATCCTCACTGAAGGTTGTTCACAGTTTTCCTAAGAGAAATCAGAGTAGATAACATTGCTGCATGAACAGGTTGCTCACTTGAGTCATCCGGTTATGTGCGGCAGTGGGTAGAGGTACTCACTCCCCCCTCCAATTATCATCATCACATACACCTAGAGAATTGATAATGTTATTGTTTTAGTTGTGTTTGTCTTACCTATTGTGTTTTTGCACAACTGAATTCACCTCCACCCCCCCCCCCCTCCAGCTGTCATTTATCAGGGTTATAGTAAGCCTTCCATTGAGTAAACTAGGAAATCGCCAAAGTCGTTGTTAGACGAGTGAGTGAGTCATGTGTTGAGTACCCGGGAACATTTGCATTCAAGTTGATTGATATATAAGGTATAAATGATAGGGTTTTAAGTTTTAGTTTGTTCATGGAGTTATAAATAGTACAACCCCATGGTTTGTTTAAGGGCGCGTCAACTGTAAGGCCATGAATAATGCACCACTCTAGCCTATGATAAGCTAGGGAGGAAAGACCCATGCTGTCTAGATCCAGCCTTAGGTAGGGGGAGGAAAGGGAATGTTACCGGGTACTCAACACATGGCTTGCTCACTTGTATAACAACGACTTTGACATTTTCCTAGCTTAAAAACATTGTACAAGTTTCTATCACACAATATGTTTTATTGAGCACCTGAATTAAAACAGTATCGACACTGCCGTTGGTTAAAAATGGGTTTTGTAATAGGCTAAATATAGCCTTGTTTGTATTTTTATTTTTCACATATATATGACCAACAACAGCTTTGTTTATCTTTATTATTTTATGTCCATCACATACCGTAATCTTTGTATTCTATGTGCAGCTCCGGCATGTAATCTGGACATTAATTTCTGGATTGTATTTTTTAAATTATTAAACATGTTTTGAAATGCATATAACAGAGTGTAGTCGATCATCTGTGACAATACTATGGAAAACATAGCCAGTACGAAATACGTGTAAAGATTGCAAGGTTTACTCAATCTCCGAGAGAAATTTGGGGGCTCCTTGAGCGTGCCAGATTCGATAAACCTTGATCACTGCATTTTCACAGCCTGACAAATAAACATTTTTTTTCAAAACCATTGTCGTTAAATAATTCTTACACATTTGCAGTTTATTTTTCAATTTATTATTTCTTGTAGGTTTAAATCGTAATGGATCTACCTGATTTTGTCAGCAGTTCTCAGTTAACTCGTACCGGATGCTTGTTTAAAATATCAGTGTAATCTGTTTAGCGATTCGGCTGATTTTCGACGTCACACACACACATGTACAGAATCACATAATAAGCCCATTTGAGTTGAATGAAAATACTCAGTCGCTCCGCTCCCTCGTCTAATAGCTTAATGCATTGTATAAATAGTAAACACACACACACATATCAGTAGTATTATCCGACTGATGCAATCCGGAAAAGCTGTAAAAACATTTTTAAATCAATTCTTAATTTCAGGTAATTGATTTAAAGAATAGTTATCGGCATCGGCGGTCATGTTGGTGTATATGCGAGGGTAGAACCGTGTGTGATAAAATACTCTTATATGTAATAAGCAATCATCAGAAGCTTAGGGGGGGGGTACTCGCTACCCACGCGGTGTCAGGGGGTTGAAAGATTAGCTGGGAACACAACACGGGCTTAAGTCCACAGAGCTGATGAGAGTGGGGCCTGATTGAATAGAAGCTTAACAATATTGGCAGGCGTGACGTCATTAGTCGGGCATTGTTTCAGATTATATCCGACGGGATGAGTTATTCATCCGATGGTAAAGGGTTTAACCATATTGAAGGGCCCGGCCTAGTTCCATGATGAAAAGCTTATCGTATTCCTTATTAAATTATAGAGTGGGTGTATATAAGCAATTGCAAGAGCAACTTAAAAAAAGTTAAATGTCCATTTAAAAATCGTAGATCGCCAAATCTAATCTAATCTAGTTAATTTCCACATACATACGATCATAGAACATTCCAACATTTCAAAATATTGTTTTCCATACTCAAGCTTAGAAAATAACTACAAAGAAACTCTTTGGTGACCAATTTACGGTTAGCTTATAGAAACTAAACAATATTTTTAAAATGTGCTCTGCTAAAGACATGAACACATTTTAACTTGACATACTTGTGCAAACCACAATCCCATAGGATAATCCATAGAGCTTCAAAGTGCATGATCTAGAATAGACTTCTTCATTCTGCAGTAAAACCTGGTTTGACCGAGCTCATCCATCATGCTTAGGTCTTACGTGGTTGTGTACTAGCACACACATGACTTTCTTCCAGACTACATTAAAAACATTTCAAGCTGTATGACATTTCAAACAAATTAAAACAAATTTGAATTCTAAGAGTTTACTATTGTCTTAACGATTACCTCTATTTCTTGATATTATTGATTGAACCTTATTACTTTTCTATAATGATTATTTACAATTTATTTCATATTATTATGTGTTTCTAAATAACGACATTCATTATCTAATTGAAACCAAGACTATTAGACCGGAAGGATATCAATAAAAAACAACAAACTCAGAACAATAACCACGGTCAAACTTAAAAAAAAACACTTAACAAAAGTGCGTAAATTTTTGGAAGTTCCGCTTCCTTCCTCGCGTCTGAGGAATGAAGCGGAGCTTCCGAAAATTTACGCACTTTAAGTAATTGTTTTTTTTTCTGACCGTGGTTATTTTTTCGTGCGTTTGTTTCTATGTATTATCTTTATTTAGTACTAGTAAACTTGAGATTGTATAGCTGAAAGGACACACTATAAATCATTTTGTTGTAATATGAAATGGTAAATATGAATGTGAATCGCTCCATGCAAAGAAATGTTGACCCATATCTCCCCGAGCTTCCACGGCAGCGAGTCTTGTTCAGCTCCCCGCTCTACTTGCCACGTTATTTGCATCGCGCGCATCGCTCGCACACCTGATGACGTAATCACTCAATCGTGAGCGCTCGAGCGAACATAAAATAACTCATGTATTTTCACGAGTTTTTAAGATTCGTTTTGGAACAATTTTGTCTGTTAGATCTGTGTGGGATAAACGGCTACTTCGATCTTGATGAAATTTTCAACGGCCCTTTTGGGAAGTTACATGGGAGGTGTAGTCGTACAAATTCTGCAGTCTGTAACCGTCTAAAACCCAAAGGCGCCTCCATTCAATAGTCATTAAAGAAATGGGAAATGAGCGCAATGTCAGAATGGGCCTAGACTTACGCTAGAAGCCGAAGGACTTCATTACAACAAAGCTAAGCGGCTATGTTGGCTACAGTTAAACTGCAATCAGAACAAATTTACGATCCTCAGCGAATAAATCAGGACCGTATTGGAGTCAAGAAGTCCTGAAAAATCTTTATCCAGACAAACTATTCCCAACTGCAACCAATAGCTGCAATTAGATCCGATTAAACGGGTATACACGGGGACTGCTGGGGTGTCAGTTCTGGATAGAGAATTATAACTGCTGACTGCAATCACAGGTTGGATGTTAATGGTACTGTGCATGCGCACATTCATTCTGCTCACATCTGACTGTATTCAAGAACTGTAGCCAGTAGGTAGCGATTCCCGCATAAAAGCGGCTAGATACTTATGAATTTGAGTACAATCACAGAAATATTTCTCATAATATCACAATGATCTTATCGAATGTAGAAATGCTGGAAGATAGACCATATACCTTCAACCATCAATAGGGCTATAAGAAGCTTTCGCAAAACGACATAGTTTATCGCACTCAAATGTAACGTGTTTCACTCTCGTCTTCTATATTAGCTTCGTTGTTGTAATTATGATTACCTTGTGACAACGCAGACAAACATGGCTGAGCCTCCTGGTGCAATTAATTATTTTTCTATGTTTCTGGCGTGTTTGAAGACAAAACGAAAGCAAATTATAATAACGCATGTAATAAAACAATGAATTATTAACGCCAGAAAGATTTTAATTTGGTCTCTCCCTAACAACACTAGAATACAACATTTGATTAAACTTACGAACACAATAACAGAAAACTTAACTGAATAACGCCTCGTAGGTGTGGTTTTAATTATAAACTCGTTTAGTTGATTTACAGTCAAACATTAAAACTATCTTCAGACAAAGAGTTTGAAACAAGAACAGACGGATTACAAAGTTTGGCCAACAAAGAGAACGCGGACGCAAAGTATGACCTGCACAGTGAACAATGTGTAATCTAGGAGAGATTGTGTTGGGAATAACATCCCCCGTCGTAAATCCTGTTCAGCTTGAACCGGATAAGCGTTATTTTGCTGGAAGACTGATGAAATTATATACAAACATAATAATAATATAGAAAAATCAGGCGAAGGGGGGTGTAAATAAATAACTATAAGAAAGAATAAAAACATGTTTTTTAGGTTGCCCGGGGATGGCACCATTTTGTAATCTATATGAACTGATTGAAAATATTTTAAACTCCACTTTGTTTCACTGAAAGAAAGTGGAATCTTCATTATAATTTAGTCTTAATTATATTTTACTGGGTAAAAAGTTATATTATACAAGAATTGCATGTTTTTCTACAAACATTTAAAATGTCTGTAATATTCTTTTCAATACCGTTTAGTCATAATTTATTTAACCATAATATTGTATTCCATAATCTCTAAGTCTCCATTGTCTTTAATATTGGATGAAATTCCGTTATTGTTTTTATATGGGAGGACTTTACTTTACAGTCAAAAAAGACGTATAGTAACAAGCCTCCCAACTATAACATTTAGATGTATTGTTATTACCAGCACTAATTTTATTACTACCTTCATTTGATTATTAATTATATTTTTAATGTTCTACACTTTGCTGAAATTCCCGGCATCAGTCAAGTTGTTTGGACGTGTGTTAATCTCGATGTAAAAACGCGTCGCTGTCACCTACTTTCGTCTCGTACAAGACACGTTATTCGCACGACGATGAACGTCGTATATTATTTAATATAATCAAGCCCTTGCTGTGTACACATCATTATTTATGCTACAACGCTTCTCTGACGCGACCGCCGAGATTCTACATGGGTAATAAATTACTGTTCGTCAGACCGTGAAGATTGTTCGTGGGGAGTTTATTTAAGTTCCGAACCGAGTCCTGGGATATTTCAAACATGTATTTATGTTTTATACGAGAGTTTCAAATGACGTCACACCGACTGTCATGGCCGACTGGTGGGCAAACATTACGTTGGCGCCATATAAACACAAAAGGAAGAATTTAATTTAAGATTCTTCAAAGCTGCATAACATTTGCAGTTCGAACCAATCAAATATGTATTCTAATATTTGTTATTAACAATTTAGCAAGGAAACAATAGAAATTGAAGCTATCTGGTTGTTTAAAAAACAATTAAAAGCTGGTCCGAGGGCTATGCTAGCTAGCCACTTACGAAGCTTTAGAAAGAAGTAGACCTACCGTTTCGTGGTTGACAAAAATTAATTCATTATTACTGGAAAAACATTAGCTATCCGATATAGGCCTATTGACATTTTATTTTTCGTCCATTTTTTGCCCACCACGGCCCAAAGTAAGTAGATATTGCGCCACCCAAAGTCTTCCTGAAACTCTCCTATTGTTTCGTAAAGGAGAGCCCACTGTAGAATACACATGTTTTAGCCGGTGGCAGGTGGCTAAATAGGTGAATATGTAGTTCAGGTGAAGGAATTGTCCTAGGGCTGTTCCAGAGAGCACAATCCTTAGCATTCTCAACAAATGACTGAAGAAAACCTTGAGGTGAACTTTCAGTCAGGATTGCCGGTGGTGGGTAACGAATCCGTGACCTCCCGAATCAGAGTCTCCCGCGTTGTACACATGAGCTATACCTATCTATGTCGGTAAGGTATATTTCAGTTAGAACAGATGCAGTTTCTTCGCAGGGACACTGCCCAAGCGTTTTATTGCACAGCTATCAAAGCAGAAATAAAGGGCTAGTATCGTCTCACTCTCACAAAACATTAATATAAGGAAATGATTAAATTTGTACATAAAATTTATTATAAAACGTTCATGGTTGCACGTTCCTTGGCTAGCACGCCAATTACTAGTTTCTCTTAACACTGCAAAGTCTGACTAAAATCATGCGCTTGTCCACATGTCACGAAGAGTGTTTTAATAATGTAAATCTCTACCTTATTGTTCATGTGGATAATACTAGGGTACTCTTTTTTCCAATTGATGTAAAACGTTATTGTTAACTAAAAGTTGCATCTTGTTTTCAAGGAATAATAAAAATTAAAACTGCGTTGAGCATAGTCTCCGTTTATGTCAAATGTTTTGATACATTGCAAACAAGCAAACTATTGAATATATAGAGTCAAACAACCTTCTCCCCAGTGAACAGTCTGGGTTTAGAGCTGGTTACAGCACTGGTACGGCCCTTCTGGATGTGACTGATGACATATTGGGCAATGCAACTAGCAAAGGCATATCGTTCTTAACTCTTCTAGACTACTCTAAAGCATTTGACTCCATTAACCATGAGCTTTTATTTGCCAAACTAAGAATACTTGGGTTTTCAAGCCTCACCATTAAGTATTTCAAAAGTTATTTAGATCACAGAACACAAATAGTTCGCATACAACAGCAAAACGGCAATTTCCTCTCCTCTAATCCCATGGCTATAACAAATGGAATCCCACAAGGGTCAATTCTTGGTCCCCTTGCATTTAACATATATGTATATGACATCCCTCATGCTGTTAAGCATTGTAAAGTAAAACAATATGCAGATGACATCCAAAGCCTAATTTGCTGCCCGGATATAACGAACTTAGACAACTGCATAGTGTCCCTGAACAGTGACCTAGAATCCCTTGCACTATGGTCACAGAGAAATAGTCTTAGTATTAATCCCAAAAAATCAGTTGTATTACCCATAGGCAATGAAGAAATAACTCATCGCAACATTCCATTTCAAATTGAGATAAATGGAGACAGTATTAAAATGGTCGATACCGTCTGTAACTTGGGCATCTGGTTCCAATCTGACATGACCTGGAAGTACCACATCATGAAATGTTGTACGAAGGCCTATTCAATATTACGTTATCTATATCGTTTCAGAAAGTTGCTATCCATCCCTATCAAAAAACTATTAGCAGAATCTCTGGTCCTCTCTGTATTTGACTATTGTGATTATGTATACACAGGCATAAACAAATCACTCGAATATGACATCCAGAAGGTCCAAAACGCATGTGTACGTTTCATCCTTAATGTACCTTATAGAGAACAAATATCACCTCATCTCCCTGCACTTGGATGGTTAAACATGAAAAATCGGAGAAATTTTCACATGGCAACTCTAATGCATAAAATTGTAAATACTCAAACTCCGAAATATCTGTACCATAAACTCTCCCTCACCAAAAACTTACACAACCATAACACCCGCCAAACAAAAAACCTCGTCTTCAATCATCATAATTCCAAATCTTCCTCATCTTTTTCAATAAACGGGCCTAGACTTTGGAACAAATTACCTTTGGCCTTAAAGAGCACTAAATCAGTAGGTCCTTTTAAAACTAACTACAAAAATCACCTGATGAAAATACAGAAGGACAGCATAATAATCCGAAATAAGGTTAAATCAAAACCACTCACTTGGGTACACTTCTACTTCATGACATACATATTTATTATAAATGCTCTTTTCTTTATTTTACTGCACTGTTGCAAACATAAGTGAAGTTTACGCTTGTATCAAGTAATATGTGTAACCTTGAAATATGTGTTGTTAGTTTTTAAGGTATTCTTTAAGTTAATTTTAAGTTAAGTTATTAAATAATTTAAGTTAATTCTAAGTCAGTCACTGGTTAGGTGGAAGAACGATCTGTCATCGAACCTCGCCATTTTTGCTTTTTGTCCATGTGTTTCATGATTATTATCCATTATCCATGTAACCCATTGTACAACAAAAATAAAGACTAACTATACTATACTATACTATTCATTTTACAAAATCCTATTAATAAAAACTTATTAACCGAGAAATGAACCTTCTTTGATGTTTATCCAAGCAAATCGTACGTAAAATGAGTGTTATTTATTCAAGACACCAAACCTCTCGCACGACAACTTTCATATGTTGAAGACATTAGTTCCGTGAAAGTTGCGGTGTTTTATCGTGCACCGTCCATCACTCGGCCTAAACGATCACCTGATTCAAGCGGTTTGCTTGTGTGCAATGAAGTGCAGTGACACTGGACGTGACCTTCGTCCTAGAAATACTAGAAACACGTCTTACATTTAGTGCACGTGAATGACTTTCCACGCGGTATCTGGGACACGCCTACGCGGGGACATCGAGACTGCGCTCGACTCGGTGTCAGGGGGCAAGGCCGGGGTGCATCTTTCTAGGTTTCCGCACGCGGACGCGGCCTACAAGCCGGATCACAACCATCTTGCATTCTGGGTTTCCGGTCAAGATTTATAACTATCTTGATTACTTCCTAATGCTAGCACTTTTAATCACTCGTCTAGTCATTAATATGCACTAAATATTCAAAATCGAAAAACCGACGCCATCTTGCTTTCTGGGTTTCTGGTTCAGATTTTGAAGTGTCATCAGCAACTTTCAGATTCAGTTAGATCGCATTAGTCTAAAAACATATGATGATCAATTAATATACGAAATGCTTATTGCATTGGTAAAAACGTTCTTGTCTAGCCTATTATACATAGTGTTTGAACAGGTCTCCGCACAATAACCAGACTCCGGCATTGGGGGTAGAGATTATAGCTAAGGTGTCGCCAACTGTATTGAGTTGCGGGGGTTGCGTGTTCGAATCCCACCACCGGCAATCCTGACTAAAAGTTTTTCCAAAGTTTTCTTCAGTGAATGTCTATTCTCTTCACAGATACCGCGACACTCCAATAACCTAGTTAGGGCTACACCGGTTCACACCGATGTGTTCCCTACAACGGTACATAATATGAGGTATATTATTGAGTAAATATGTATTCCCTTTCGTGCGTTGACGGAGTAAGTAGACTCGGTTTCCTCATTCGGACAGACTGAGCCCAACTTTAACCGAGCAACATCACACTCGTGCTGTATTTTACAACTTCAAAACAGTTTCGTATGAGTTCGAGGGAATTTCAGGGGGTCGAAAATAATGTCCGCTTATGCGATCGCCATCGTTGTAGACCCTATAGTTATATTAATTAAACCTTATTCAAGTATATGGTCAAGTTTCATGATGAGTAATTACTTGAGGAGAATTTGACACCTAAGAAGGTAAGGTTGGAGCTGTTTTTGTTGATCTTAGGAAAGCATTTGATTCAGTACCTTTTTACCTCTTTTAATAAAACTAAAAACCAGGTATAACATAAGTCCTTATTTGTTATCAATATTAGCGGATTACTTTTTAAAAAGAAAAATGTTTATCAATCTTGCAAAATATAGTTCAAAAGTATTCAATATATTTTTGTGAGTACCACAAGGATCAAGATTAGGACCCCTTTTATTTATTCTTTACATAGATGATATATCTACTATAATGGGAGGAATCAATTATATTTTATATGCTGATGACTTGGTCTTTTATTTAGAAGGTGTGGATGTTGAAGAGATCGTAAGACGTCTTCAAGAAGTTTTAAAGAGGATGGATGATTGGTTTAAAACTCAGGAACTTGATATTAATTATAGTAAAACAAATTTTATGATTTTTCATAAGGCTAATGATAGAAGCATGAATGATATTCATTTGACGTTGAATTGTAATGGTAAGCTAATTTCTAGAGTATATGAATTTAAATATCTTGGAGTTTTCTTAGATTGTAATTTAAATTTTAAGAAACATTATGAATATGTATGTAATAAAGTATCATCAGCAATAGGAATTATAAGTAGAATGAAGAGGTTTGTAACAGAGAGAATGTTAAAGTTACTTGTAGATTCTTATATTCACTCTATTATTGATTATTGTTTAGTGGTTTGGGCAGTAAGACCTTCTACCGAATATGTTGTACTTCAGAAGAGAATTGACCATCTGTTTGATTCAATTCCTATAAGCCAAGATTTACAATCTGATTGCTTCACGATTGAGGAAAGAATGAAATATAGCGTACTGGTAAATACATACAAAGTATTGAAAGGTATGTATTCAGGTATTTTACCCAATATTTTTCAATTTGTTGGTCGTGATAGAAATTCTATTCTAATGAACTCTTTGAAAGTTCCTAAATTAAATTCTGAATCATTAAGAAAGTCATTCTTGTACAGAGGAGTATCCTTTTGGAATTCAATTTCTTATGATATTAGAAGCCAGTTTACTGAGCTAGGAATAGTACAATTTAAAAGTAAAATTGAAGCAATGATAATGAATCGAAGAACAAAGAAGAATTGATTTTTACTATTTATTTGTGGGCATTGTCACTGTGTTTATGTAATGTTAATTTATATTCATATGTTCTTATTTATGATTTTGCTGTTCTCTTTGTTTGTTTATTATTGCTTTGATTTTGATGTATTCAATGTATTTTCAATTGATATTTTTCTGCCTAGATTGTCTGGTTGCCGCCCACTGGTGGAACTTGCAACTTGAGTTAGGTGTCCTGTATCATTGCTGTGATCAGTTTTTGACTTGAACAATTTTAAATAATTATATATCTGATATAATTATATATTAAAGTCAAGATCTTTTGTACTAAATTGTTATCAAGATTTGAACACAAGAATGATGGTTGAACACAAGAATGAAGATTCGCGTTCGGTGGTTTCTTCCGCGAAAGATTGGTTACTCCCTGATTTGCTGTTCCTGATTTTTGGCAAACCTCATATTCGTTTGAGTGGGATCGTCTAATAAATCAGTTTTTTCTTTTCGTTTTTCTTTTTTAATGTTTTTTTTTCTTTTTTCTTTCTTTCTTTCTTTTTTTTTTCTTTTTTTTTCCTTTCCTTTTTTTTTTTTTTTTTTTTTTTTTTTTTTTTTTCTTTTCTTTTAATTCCCCACCCCCTTTTTTTATATATTCGATTCATTTATAAATTGCATTTAATATCCTTTTTATTTGTTATCAAATTTGTTGAGTATTTAATGCATTGTTGTAATATTACTATTTCAAATATTTACTTAAATGTAGTTCATTGTTGTGTCTGCATCTATGTAATTAGATTTATTTAGTTGTCCTCCTTTGTAAATCAGTTTTTATAACTGAATAGGATAGACGTTAAATAAATAAATAAATAAATAAATAAATAAAATAACCTATGATTTTAATTCAGCTAATAACAATATTGTGTTTACCTTGCTGTCCATGGTTGTAGACGACGCTGAAGGCTTGAGACGGCCAGATCTGTGCTAGACATAGGAACACAGCCACCACCAGACCCTGCATAGTTCGCCTGTAACAGAAAACATAAGAGTCAAGTACAAGATAATACATAATAACTAAACAATACAAAACATGTACGTATTTATGTATTTATATTTTTTTCTGTAATTTGTACACATTGATTGATAAAAAAAATTACAGAATGAGAGAAGAAAGCATGCCTATATTGTGACCCATCCACCGCAGTGATCCTATCCCACTCTTAACATTAATAAAATAACAAAATAACATCACTTCTCTTATAAAAGGATGATACAGATAATGATATATTTCATGTTTCAATGGTGCATTTCTACCTAGAACTGAACAAAGTGTTTAATTTCATTATATTAGTTTTTTGGATTACATTAAATTAAAAAATTGGGAAATAAAGTAAATTTCAAGGACATTTTTATACATTATGTCATACTCCAAGTACTGGCCTTTTGACTATATAATGGTCGTAATAAATTAGTTTTTTATTCATATTCAGGTATAAAAAGTGATTTAAAAAGGACTATGAATACAACTTATTAGTGCCTTCATAAATGCACATGCACGAATAGAGTCCCTGGTTTATCTCCGGAACTCGCAGCCTTATACACCGAGTATCATTATAATCCGGGGTATACGCTCCACCTTAGTTCACCATACACCCCTCTCACTCCACCAGCCTCGCAACAAAACGAGATATCTACCCGGTTCTCATTTCTCAACTCGCAATAATTCCATTCCACTGTTAAGAAGCGACGTTTCATTGTTCGGTGTAACAGCGCGGGGGCCGTTACACCCACGCGGTAAAAACTGATGTGTGTCGTTAGAGGTGGGGGGGGGGGGCACTACCCCCTCACCCACCCCCAGCTAGACCTACGCGCTCGAGGGCTGTGCAAACCCAGCACCACGAGGTAAAACAACAGTGTCAAGTTGGCTGCTCAAACATAAACAACTCTTTGTCAAACGAACGAATATAATTACGCATATTCAGTCAATATTTGTGTTATTATTCCAGCTCACAGAACTATAACCGAACTATTGATGGGATTAATTTCCGTAACGAAATTAAATGGAAATGGGAGTAGTGCGCTGCTTCCACCAATCCGATTTAATGTTGTCTCCAGGTCTAAAAATAGACACAAATTTAATAATTAACTAACTAACTAATCATCCTACGGCATAAGCTTCAACAAACAATATAATTAGCGTATCAAACGTATCATAATATTGGTGTGCCTAAAACCATGTAGGCTACCTAATTATTGTATGTGATTTATTTTTATTTTGCTTTTAAATAATAGTCAACAGTAATAACCCTTTTTGTTTGAACCTTATGTCCCACCCAAAAAATCATCAACTTTTTGTCTTCTAAAATCGTGTAATCCAGCTTTTAGTGCGGTACACATTCAATACGCATGTGAACACTATATAAGAACACAAATTAGTCTAATTGTTTTTTAAACAACTTCAAAGAAGTACCTCATTCTCGACGAAGCAATTCAACAAGTAATTGATATAAAACGCGTTATTTCTGGAAGACCTGTTATTTATTTATTAAAAAGCACGTCTTTGCACTAACAATACAAGTTGTGGTCACAGTTATAATATACAATAATAATAATACAATACAAAATCCATCTGAGCGGGGGTCGGGTAGGGGTAAAGCACTCGACCGGCAATCGGGAGACCGGTTCAATACCCCGCTGAGATGGTGGTTTGTTTTCTGGATTGATTTAGATAAAACTAATTACACCTCCGGGAGTGTTTCCCGATTCATGAAATTGAGAAATAAAGTAATACAGTAATATAATATGATAACAAATGGCAAACAATATATTTACGAAACGAGTAATAAGGAGAATGATTACATTCTGTTGATTGACAGAGACAAAGTAACGTACGAAGTAAACGAGTGAGAAAATAATTATACTCTCAGCAGCAGTGAACAAGATGTTTCCGAGTCTGGTGGAATGAAGTCGTCAAACGTAATCTTGAGGTTCAGTGAAGCCTAAGACGCTGACTTGCACGTCTGTCTGTTCTGCTCTGTCGCGCTCAAGTGTCTAGCGGGGCGCGGTGTCACACACCAATAGCTGGACCGTAGTATAGATGTGAAGTGACATAATTATCAACTACATCAAACTGACAATGTAGATGCACCATAACTAATCACGGTCCACGAGTACACTCGTCTATTTGTCGATGTGTTGCACTACTATTCCAATTTTAAATATTGATTCTTTGCTTGTAATGATACCCATGTCAACACTAAAAAACAAAACACAGCCCAGGTCCAGTGCTTAGTAAATACGAGAATGAAGTGGTAGATTTTCTCATGCAACTGTTGATATTGGTTTACACGAAGTCAAATAATAAACACTTGTGTAAGTTGTTGTTTGTCAGTTTCATCTTGATTACCTTTTGATCCGTCAGAACTATTTAAATTTACATCTTTAGAACACCACGTACTTGATGTACTGTGTCAATGTGTCAAACTAAGCATCGATTTCAAATTTTAGACATGTTAGAATAATATATTATTATCAACGGTCTTTTAAAGGATAGTTACTCTTGCTTGCTACGTTTTACCATTGATTAAAGGTTTTACCCTTTTCAGAGCTATTCATTGAAATGAAATAATTTTATATACTGGATCTAACCAGTGATGAGTGATGATGATAAGCGACAAGCGACAAGCAACAAGCAACAAGCAACTAATCCCTTCATCTCGGTGGTAACGAGAGGTTCAGTTAATACATCCTCGCTCACAGATCTGCTCGGTAATATTATCTTTCATATTTATCCACATATTTTTATCTCCTTGCTCCCACGAGCACACCCTACGTTGCCAGGCATTATCTGCCTTGCCCACCTAACAAGACGTAACTGCCCATTAGTATAGAATAATAGACCGTCATGGGATGAACGGGAAGAAAGGGTGTTATTAACTCTTATGCCCCTAAACCCGGTGAAACATATTCGTCCCTGGTCCCGGATTACCGGATGGTTGTATCGTCGTTTTGTCTGTGGTTCTCGTCGTTATTATTGCTGTTTCTGTTGTTTGTTGTTAATGTCATCTCCGACAAGAAGATAAATACTTCGACATACAACTCGGTTGTTGCAAACGAAAACGTTATATTTCGCTACCTACTGTTAGGAGGCGTCGCATAGTAAACACTGAAAGTTATCGAAATATTTTATTTCTTTATTCAAATATTGCAATTTAACAGAGGTGAATAACATGAATTTAAAATGATTTATATTTGTCAAGTAATTTCCTTGGCTTGATAGCAGCTTCGTCAATAGTGATGCGCAAAATGTATTCGTTGTCAGTCCTACGTCATAACGTCCAACGAGTCATGAGTGTTAGATGCATGAGGTTGCACTAGATTGCATTAGGTTGCACTAGATTGCACTAGATTGCACTAGTTGCATTAGGTTGCACTAGGTTGCACTAGATTGCACTAGGTTGCACTAGATTGCACTAGGTTGCATGAGGTTGCACTAGATTGCACTAGATTGCACTAGGTTGCACTAGATTGCACTAGGTTGGGAGACCGTGTAACATTCTCCGTGCACTAAACCGTGCACAACACAGCTCGTGCTGCCGAGGACCAGAGAGGGAGCATCTATCAACATTACCCTGACACCTCGCGCGTCCTTGCTGCGCTCACTGCACTTCATCATCACACAACAAAACATTACTCTCAACATTCTAATAAACACACATTAGTCACCATTACATTGACATGATCGTACGTTTCAAACTCATTTCCTTTCCGCGTTCATGTATTATATTTTATTGTAATAGAAACATGTTTAACAATATTTTTATTACATATTGTGTTTAGATACATGTTTTGCAACTTGGTGGAAACCAGTGCTGCCAGTCGTACGGACATAATGTCAAACATGTTATTATTTATTATATTCGTCAAGTCATGGAGCGAAGCTTGCTGGTATTATCAACAACGTTACTCGGTTCAATCTGTCGGGAAACAAATTGATCAGAGAAACCAGGTAACGTGTAAACTCCAGCTCCGCCGGGGCTTCGAACCCGGGTGGTCCACCGCTCGCCGGCAGGATGTTGGAAGTTAGTTTGTTGGTGCATTACACGACATGATGGATGGCACACACGGTACTGCAACGAGGCTGCCTTGAACCGACCAACTAAATAATACATTATGTTGAATAATGTATTTTATTGCTTCATTCGTATCTGTTCGCATTTAATTTAATTTACGTTGTTGACATGGTGGGGCTTTCTCTACCTGTCTCGACAATTCAGTATGTATAAGAATACATTCAGGCCATGTTAATTTATTATTTTCAATGGGTTTTCTATACTTATTTTAAAATAATAACCACAAGCGTTTAACAAAGGGATTTTGTGAAGAAAATCCACTCCCCAGCCCCATAACGAAATAACTGCAAAGTAAAAACACCCAATCAATTATTGTTATCACTGGGTCACTAACAAAAATAATTAAATATGTCACTTGCATATTGCAACGTATGAAAGTGTGCCAAGCAAAAGTCGCTGGTACTAAAAAACGCAATATTTTTATTGACTGAACTTGAGTAGTGCACACGTCATTAGTATGACAGAAACCTCATACGGGAAACCTCTTCACAAGGAGGTCACTTTGCTCGTAATATCCTACAACTATTACAAAAACCAATCTTTACGAAAAATGCATGTTGTAAAAGTGCACTTCACTTAAAGTGAGTTGTCGTTTAAAAACTGTTAAATACCAGAATGTCTCGTTATTCGACCTTATTTCTCTGGTATATGTGAACGTGTTTAATTGAGCTGTGATTGAGTAACCAGTAATGAGCTGAAGGTTAACCAACTTCAAGGTCGTAGTTGTGGGAATCCCCGCGCAGACCAGGTGTAAGTTCCGGAAGTAGAGAAGCATCCGTGTTGGACAAGTTTCATACTCCGCGGGCAGGGGAGGGGGGGAGCTTTCATTGAACTGTTACAATATTGATACAGCTTTTAAAATTAAAAATTATTACTTATGAAATCTATATGACACGTTAGTGGAGGCGGCTTTTGACATTTTACGAAGAGAAGACATGGAAGGTCAGTTTAAAAGGTACTGCGCATATTGAGGAAACGAACGAATCCAATATCCATAGTACCACGCAAACATGTCAACATAATATAAGGTCAAACATAAATTGTCAATCTGGGTTATTATTGCGTGCAAGTGTAGCATGCAGTCCACTCGCCTATCTATATGTGTTTTTCATTGAACTTTGTGTTGGTCTCCTCAGCATGTAGCCATACAGTGCTAAAACGCCGCCATGTTTTTGACAAGGCCATTTTTACCTGCATCAGCTGACGTAAAGTAAACAAATTTGCTTGAAATAGACATCACTAAGTTGTAGTCTGCTGTAGGCCACATTTGTTACAAGTCTGTTCCAATAATTGACACATTTGTTTACTTTACGTCAGCTGACGCAGCTAATAACATTGGCAAGTCCTTATCACTGTTAGAGAAGCTAACACCAGAGAGTGGCCATACAGTACTTCCGACCGCCATGTTTTTGCCAAACATTTTTTACTTTCGTCAGCTGTCGTAAAGCAGCCAAAACAAAATATGTGTCTTGAAACTGACTTTAAAAACAAATGTGACCTACGACAAAAAACTATTTTACGTCTGTTTCAAGCCAAATTTGTTTACTTTTACGGCAGTTGACGAAACTAAAACATGATTTGGCAAAAACATGGCGGCCGGAAGCACTGTATGGCTACTCTCTTGTGTTAGCTTATCTAGGCTTCATCAAACCTTGTAGAAGTCATCTCCACTACCCCCTCTCTGTCCACGTGCACGGTACGGGGTTCGAACCCAGAACCCCACTCTCTCAACCGTCTCGTCCTGACCTAAATCCCTGAAAGATCAAAGCTAACCGGCTTGTTCAGCGTGTCAAACGCATTACGCAAGACCTAGCTCGAGTCTATCTAATAAAGCCGGTGATTTAAGTCTAATAGCCTAACTACGCGAGGCACTGACCTAGCCTCTATTGTGTTAAACCTCGGCGATCATGCTAACTGCGCGTAATGGGATAAAACTCAGATGTGAGCAACGGATCGGCGTATTAAAAAGCAATCATTACTGTGTTTCCACTCACGCAGGAGTGTAGAAGAGTGGGAGGTAACGAACCATAAGTCAGCAGTGCAGGGCAGACGAACAGGCGAAGAGGGAATAATAGGACACTTTGTGACAGTTAGTGAACAGCTATTGCAAGCATCCAATGAAGAAATGAAAACTTATAACATCAATTAATAACAAATCTATAGAAACTTGAAAATAGCGTTTTGATTTTTAATATGTAGCACTTTACTTTTTAACATGCATTTTGTGGTATTTGTTGTATCTATTATTATACCAATCTTCAAAAGTTGGTAAGAGGTTTCCTTGCAAAATATAAATATGAAGGCTAAATTGAAATTATTATGAAAAAGTAAGAAGAATATTATGAAAAATGAATACTAATCATGTGCAAAGTCAAACCATGGACTTACAATAGAAACTTGCATTGTAAATACATGGTCAAACTTTGATGCAGTGAAAATATAAAGAGCAAAAAAAGCAAGTGTTCAAAAAAATATTTGACTGATAAAGTCCAAAACGATATATCTACGTATATCTCTACAAATTACCAATAAACTTCATGTCAATGCCTACATTTATTTTTTTATTTTTTATTTGGGTATAATGGCCTTCAAATCTAGGTTCATTTCGGCCAGCTTTAATTGCGATTTACATATTCGAGAGATGAGTGGTGATAATTGAAGGGTGAAGGACAGTTACTAAAACCCCATGCCTTAATTAAGCGGGACTCGAACCCACGTCCTCTTGGTGTTGTATTCCTCGGACCTACGCCCTAATCGAATACGCCACCGCGGACGGCATAATGCCTACATTTAATTAGGAATTGGCTTCTTGTGAAGGATGAGTGCCTAACAGAGGTTGCCTATGGTATAGAGGTGGAGCCGGATACGCCAGCTAGAAACTACTAGGATGCGCTTGGAAGCTTATTTTAGAACAATACGTATGAGGTGACCTAGGTGTGATCAGTCATGCCAACTATGGGTGGAGGAACTTTCACTAGTTGAAATGCGGGCGTCAGTGTATTCGTCACCGACATCCAGGTTCGAGCCCTGCCCAGGGTAATAAACGAAAGTGTACTCTCACTGGCCGTGTGTACTAGCTTCATTCACGCAAGTAGAGTCACCGAGATGTACTTGTTGGCGTGGGCGAAGCTTACTCTAACTGGCCGTGTGTACTAGCTTCATTCACGCAAGTAGACTCACCGAGATGTACTTGTTGGCGTGGGCGAAGCTTGGTGAGACACGACCAGCAAACCGACGCTGATTTATGTTGTATATTATACGTGGGTATACAGCGTAAGGTTCGTTCACAGTATCGACGCAAGTAGTTCGATATTAAATATGAAAAAACATTCAAATTATTTTATTTTACCTTAATCGAGTTAATTTTCAATTCAATTCTTTATTAATTTTTGATTTGCACTTTCATCATAAGTTGTACCAAGTCTGGCTTTAACCGGTAGCTAAAAAAAGCTTTAATAGCCCGAGTCAATGGAGCTAACAATCCATCCCCCCACTCTCCCCAACCTTTATTTGGAAATGGTGAGCGATCGATAACTCATTTCATCATATTATTTTTTTTTTATTCAAAAAGCTATTAGATTGTGTAAGTATTTTGTAAATTATTCATACGTTGAAAAGATACATTGAAAATACGTTATTCATCAGTTCACTAAAATGAATAGGATATAATATATTCAATAAATAAAATAAAAGACTGGATGTACCAAAATTGGTATTTTCAGATTCATAATTAATTAACCTTTTAAAAATGTATTCAATTCACGATCTATCGCCGTTGGCAGGATTTGAGAATCATTTCCCGTGAGAAAGGTGCTGATAATAGATGCATAGCCGTGTGTACATAGGTAGATCTAGACTGGCTACTATATCTCTAGCCCTGAACACAGCACTGAACATGCTACAGGTTCCCCCAACCCCGCGACCTGATTGCGCGGGTGTCAAGGTAGGAGGGGGGGGGGGGGGGAGATTGCTCCCGTCGTCCAAGACCGGGATAGACGGATGATCCCTGGAGACGCATAGATTGGTTTTATAATCCCGACTCTGTATCCTTCTTTACTGGAACTAGATCGGGATGCAATATACTCGGTACACGTGCACTTAGTGCTGAGTGGTTTAACAGGGAGGATATAGATGGCTGACCTGATTACGAGGTGCACCAGAGTAATGAGGACTTAGGACTGTTGGATCAGCTCGGGGAAACTTTCTTAATTGAATGTCTATTTTAAAATATATTGGTCGACAGAAACAGCGAACACTTTTCGACCTCCAATGTTCACCCCAATAATAAGACTTATATAAGGAACGGAATGTTTCTTACATGTGATGCTAATATCTGACCGAAATCAATTATACCCAAATGCAGAAATAGTACAAACTGCACTCAAAGTGTACGTTAGACAATTTCAGCAATATTTAAGTGTACGTCGCTATCACTGCTGTAAAGTATATAAAATTATAATAAATGAACAAAGGTAAGAAGTATATTTTTGGACGGCTGGATTTTCAAAAGTGTTAAGTTTGTTTGTATTCATATCCAAAGCTGGTCTACGAGACAATCATTTGAAAACTTTCAAATGTTCACTAGCGACAAGAAGCGTAATTCTTATTTATTTCAGAGCTTCCTGTTTTTTGTGATAATTAATTCGCTGGATTTGGCAACCAAGCGAATTTTAAATTTTCATTTAACATTGTAAAAATAAAAGTTATCCCGAGCGCATTTAGCCGTCTAAACTCGCCCCATGCAGTAGTCGCAAGAAACTATTAACATTGCTATCGCCCGCATATCCCTGCTGTGTCAGATCCTGCTACGCTCACATTCTGTTCCTCTGTTTACTTTAGAACTTGATACAATGTTTGATAGAGTAAGGTTTACACGAGCTAATTAACATGTAATCACTCCAAACAATCTCTCCAGTATTGTTACAAGGCGAGAAATACGATCCTTGCTTATTATGACACTTTGCTCTTGATGTCTGAACAACGACATTATTAATTAAATGACAAAAAATAGTTATACACATTAAAAACAAATGACAAATGTATAAACCGACAAACTTTTTTAGTGTTGCCTTTTTAAAAGTCGTATAAGTATAGTGTAGAATTCTGGGGCTACTCTCCCCAACATGACAACATTTAAATAATTCAAAAACGTGCGATTAGATATTGTAAAAAAGTACTTAAACAAAAAATGCATTTATATGAGACACAAATAATTTTCACCCAGAACACCATAACAGCAAACTATCCCAAAACAAACTATATATTTCATAACTAAACTATTCAATAAAATTCCTAATCACGTAAAAGAAATCACTTCAATTGACAAATTCAAAGTAAAAGTGGAACTTGCTATACAAAGCATATTATTCTCTACAAAATTATTGTTTGGTCAAAATCTGATACTTGTAACTTGATTTTAAATTGCATTGTAGGATGTAAATTTATAATGTATAATGGTTGTCACTATACTTATAGTGTTTTGATTTTTTCAAATGTTAGTGTTTACCTAATTAAATGCATGCATATGTATATTTTTAATGGCTAACTAACATGTTGCAGCTAGTTATCACTATGTCGGTTTCACAATCTGTCTGTTGTTGTGTTGTCTAGGGCTTCACAAGTTAGACCAACTCTGCTACACAACACAGAGGCCGTTGTATTCTGCTAATTGCTCGTCGTGGAAGTGGAATGGCGCAAATGTCTAACTTTGTGTGGTTAGCTTCTAGTGTCATAACTTTTGATAACGACATCACAATTAAACAACCCGAGGTCGTTAAAATTACAGCAGGGATGAAGTATCTCGTATAACTAACTTCATTTACTATTGATAATACCAACAGATGGGAATATGCACTTTACATGGTTCTGTGTTGAAATAACAATAATAATATCGGGTGTTAATTATTATGACACAATTAAAGTGTACTTGGAAATGATGTGGTAGGTTGACATGGCATGATCCTCTAGTCTAGTTTGGTCTGCCAAAAAGCAATAAAACTACACACTACAACTTTCAATATTCAAACATTACGATCCAGTCATTTTGAATTAAATGTGTCACTTTTGCCAGTTTATAATTCCCTGAGAGTCATAAATCCATGATGCAAAAAACAGCAATACCTAATAATAGTGTATGGACCACTCATCAATAGCTCAGGTAGCAAGAACACGTATTCGAGTGATGTGCACGTTTCAACGACCGTTCACGACGATGGACAGGTGGATATCAAATCATAAACGGTTTCTTTCATAGCAATAATATATATGTAGAACAACATTCGCCTTTGTTTGTCTTATTAGTTATTATAAATATACTTGAAGGTTTCTTCCTGGGTTGCATTAGACATTAGTTTGATGATGTCAAATCTCCACTTGTTTTCCTTGCTGCAGTGTCTTACTCAGAGATATTACATGGCCTGTAGACAACAGAACAGCGCACTTAGGAATGCTTCAATCAGACGTGAGTTTGTCACGCCTCTAATCACGTGACCAAGCCGTGAGGTGGGACCCGTTCTAAAATGTTTGTCACTACACTTCCTGTACTTAGGATAATCTTCGTACACAAGCGACGGTCACCCACAGAACTTCTGTCCGAGCACAATACTATTTACTATACGGTTTAGATGTTCAGTCACGAGCTAACGTGACGGTTTATTTCTCGATGGGCGCGTCTGAAAACGTCGACCTGTGCTGTGTTGACTGTTGATCCACTCGGACTTATCCCTGGATTACAAAAAATTAATATAAAAGTTGTTGTTCGAAGTAGATGTTGATTCGGTGTCGATATCGTGTTCAGCTAGATATAATTGATTCTCACTCAAGATTCGAAATCATATTTTGAACTGGTGCGAATAAATT
>JAMZAV010005591.1:0-42494 GCA_024449915.1 Sweltsa coloradensis
TACATCCACGACGCGTTTGTCCTTCTGGGACTCTTCAGGCGGAGTGGTGGCCACTAAAAATCAGCTAACTACATGCAACCAAAACTCACAACACATAACCAAACCTGTGGTAGGGCCACGCAAGAAGTAAATTCTGCAAGCATGTTGTCATCATCAGCAAGGTTACTTCACACACCATTCATACTGGGGCACACAGTCAGCACAGACAGTAAGGGGGCTTCCCTCCCAACTCTGGTGCTCGGGAGACAAGAAATCTATATCTATATATATATATTGTCAAAAAAATTGGGCAATTTTTAGACCTAAGCATGCTCTATAATTTTATCCCGATAATTTATCAAAATTTCCTACCTACTATATATAATAATCATCATAACTCAGTTCCAACTATGTCGGGTTGAGTGGTGGTTTTTCACCATTATCTAGGGCATGAAACTGTAGATACTAAGCTTGCCAGACTCAGTGTTTCTTCCACATCCTCTAACTCCTTCCTCTCCACCAATTTACTCCACTCTCTTCTGTCCTCCCACAGCTTTACTCTTGCCACATGCTCCCACACTTCATCCCGTTTTCCAACGTCTTCTTGAATTAATCTTTCCCATTTCTCTCTTGCCTTCCTACTCTTCTTTTCCCCTCCTCTGCCGCTTCAAATTCTCGTCTTGGAATCCTCTCTCTGCCCATCCTTTTCATATGTCCAAACCATCTTAGACGTTCTCTTCCTAGCTTAAACTTCAATCTCTCCAGTCCCAGCTCTTTCCTTATTTCATTACTTCTTATCTTGTCCATCTTTGTAACTCCCTTGATACTTCTTAAAAACTTCATTTATGCTGCTTCCAGCTGACTCTCTTCTTTTGTTCCCACTGCCCATGTTACTGCCCCATATGTTAGTATAGGTACAAAATATGCCTTATACAGCAAAATTTTACATTTTTGTGGGAACAACTCATTCCATAGTAACTTTCTCACTACTATTTGTCAAAAATATCTCAATAAAGTAGTCCTCAAAATTTCAAGGCTCTAGCTTCAAAACTGCCTAACTTATATGTACCGTAGTTTAAGAAAGTATAGTTTTGAGTAAACGGGTGTTAAAGTTAATATTTAAGGTGTACTTCATGTGCACTAATGACATTTCCGGTACCATTTTTTCCGAGGGTTTTTTAACTTTGAGATATGATTTTTTTTTAATTCAGCAGAGTAGAGTTTTTTGCTAACAATTTTAAAATCATTTAAAATAGTTTACTCGTTCTTTGTATATCCATTAATTTTTAAGTCGTTAATATACAACGGTTGTCATAGCAACATAAAAAATTAAATTTTTGCAAAAAAACAAAAATATTTATTACATTTTTTAATTTAATAGTGATAAACAATATAACATATTCACTCAAAAAATCAACTTTGACGATAAGTTCACAAATCCCTAGGTAGGCTTATGCTGTCACTAGTTGTTCCTCTAAGGACACAGTTTGGGCTGAATCGGCAATAAAATGATTTTACGCTGCAAAATGTACAATTTCAGCAATGTTGATCCGGCCTGCAAAAGTCTTCTTGATAATATTGTGGAGAATTCAAAAACCTAAATATCATCCTCCAAAACTCTGTAATTTGCATTATGACTGGTTGTTTCCTGGAGGCACTTGGAGCTAGGGCTATACACTTGTAAGTAGCTCTGATGTTTGCCTGTTTAGATGCACATCTCTTTCTACAGTCTTGAGGTGTTGAATGTACTATACATTAGAGCCTCTGTCCATTTTCATATTACAAGAGCCAATTTTCAAATCCACACCCACAGTCTCATCTAAACTACAAACAAAATATCTTCCAACAGCATTTTATCCAAGTGCAGTCATTCCTTGTACCAAAAACTGTTACTTGCTCCAGGTATATCGACGCTTTTAGAATGTGTGTGTGTGTGACCATATCACCTGAAGACATACGAATACATCACTAGGAATCTAGACATAACCACTGAAAGATGTGTGTGTGTCAAAAATAATGTTTTCACTGCCACATCGGAATTGCTGACCACCAACTTGGCATATTTTCAATGGTGGACAACTGACAAGTGGAAGACCCGATCAACGATTGAGCAAGTTTACTTATTTTTCAATTGGTCATAATTTGAATCATTCTAAGGGGCCGGTTATTAAAATGTCATACAGGTATTGATGCGTCTAGTGCCGTTGTTCATCCAAGCAACGTTAGCTTGAGCCTGGGAACCGCAGCCTAGAGGTGCCCCAGTGTTTCACTGGAACTGGGTGCACTTGCTCCGCCTTTGGAGAAACATCACTCTATTCCTTTCATTCACTTACGTCTTTGTATTTCCTTTTCAGGAGGTTACGGATGCCCAAAGGGCTGCTTATCGATTCCCGCAAAAATGCTAACAAGATGTAATAAAAGCTAGGCAAAGAAGAGAGAAGCTGTTGATGGAGAAGGTATTGTATTATTTCTGACATGTATGGCTCAAGTTATTAGACAAGTATTGTTGTCAAATAAATCAACAACAGTCAGACAGGCACATAATTTCGGAAGATAGGTTCTATAATTTTATACCTGTAAAGTATTGCAATTCAAACAAAAATGATAAACACTTAAACATTTTTTCTCTTGGTAGTGTACTAATCTGTGAACCGTTTGCAAAGCTAAATAAATCATTATACCAACCTACCAGTATTTTTGCACTCAAACATTTTGTATATAAAATCTTAAACACACTGCATTATTGCCCCTATTGAGATATAAAATGTGCAAGGTAAATGTAAATTTTTCTATTGGCTAGAGCAGCATTTCCCAAACTAATTTAGGCACGACCCAGTTATACAAAATATTTGCAACCTGGCTCAAAATACACAATGTGTCATTTGTACAACTATTAGACCATCTAGGCATACAGCCCGGTAATTTCGACTATGTACCGCATTGTCCGGAATATAAGCCTACCCTTTTTTCATTATTTTAAGTCTCAAAGTCCCTTACCAGCTAATATTTGCATATGCTTTTGCAATGTTTTTGAATATTTGAATAAGAAAAGTTAGGGGTCGGCTGATATTCAGGTTCGGCCTGTGTTCGGCACAATACGGCATTTCTTTTCTTTTAAACAATGCTGAGCATTCTCATGCTATGCTGTAATCTGTGAACATATTTTGTAAGTAATTTTTATGCTGCTAAGAAATATCAACTGATATTACGCCTTTCCAATCAAGCAATTTCCATGATATCTAAAATGGTATGCTCGCCCTCTGAGTGTATAATGTGTGTAACGAGATGTCAATTTCACTTTCCGATGAGAAACAGAGCTCGGATGGTAGTCGTGTGGCGCTTGTAATTAGACGCATCTATTTGCACCTTTTTAAACTAATGAAAGTGATGTTTCAGCCAGTCGAAGCTCCTGACCTGCTGATTCAGCCAGTCGAAGCTTAAAACCAGCTGCTTCAATCACCTAGAGCAACGCCACGCGCACCCAAAAAGCACGATAATGCAGACGAACAAAGTTAGGGAGAAAAAAAATACGAGCTGGAAGAAAGGTGGGTAAAATTAGCCAAGGTTCATTCGGGTCGACACAGATTCAAGCAGCATTCTCGAATAAATTCTCAAGGCCTACTCGAGTGGCAAGTAGAGGCCCAAGATCAACACAAACTACCACTCACCCCACATTAATGGAAATAAGGCTTTTAACCAATTTACATTAAATAATAATAATAATTTTAAAAAATCATAATTAGAGTCTACCCACTTAGTCATATTAAGTTACTGATTTTCAGTGGGGGACTTTAAAAAAACAAAGCGGCCAAGCCAACCCCCCAGGCCCGATGTCATTTCCACCCAGGGCATCCAATCAAAATTTATTTTAATTCCGGTTTTGTTCATATTCATATTCATATTCATTCATTTATTGTAATAGTAACAGGTACATGGGATATTATACATAGTCACAGTAGTAGTATGAATTAATCTAAAAGAGTTCAACTAGAATCACAGAAAATCGTCAATAAAATAAAATGAGTTACAGAGTAAAAAGGTTTTTAGTTTAGTTTTAAAACTATCTTCACTCCCGATGTCCTTGAGCTCAGCTGGCAGGTTATTGTATAGTCGGATCCCCTGGTTACTAGGGCTTTTCAGTCCCATGGCTAGCCTCACTGTGTCCCGGTGTAGGTCTCTCTGCTGTCTGGTAGCATAATTATGGCAGTCCTCATTTCTTCTGAATTCATGTAGTCTCTTGCGGGTGCTCATCACCGATTCAAAGATATAGAGATCCGCTAAGGTAAGTATACCCATCTCAGAGAAAAGCTTTCGACAAGAGTGCCGCCTACCAACTCCTTTTAAAATTTGCACGGCTCTTTTCTGTATAATAAAAATCTTCATAAAAACTTTCTTACATGAGGAGCCCCATTTTTGGTTCAAGACAATTATGTTGATTCATTTCGACCGCCCTTGTTCTTGTTAGAGTACATTTTTCAATACAATACATCAATACTAAATATGTTCTTTGAAACATTGGAAATGTTATAGGTTTTCAATACAATCAAGTGTGTGTACATCCACTGGCAATGGCAACTCCAAAATTATTGTACTAGAAAGTCAACATTTGAGTCAACATCTGACGTATTTGCAAGGTTCTTGATCTCCACTTTGCCATGCAGTCAAATATTTTCATTTAGGGAAGGGGTTTTGTGCACCATACACAACTACATGTAGGCCTACCGTAGGCATGTTGTCGATTTGGAGACTAATATGGACCTGAAGCGAAAATAAACAAAATTTCAAAACTTCGGTTTACGGTTCGGTTTGTTGGTGCAGACACTTGATTAAAGCGGATTTCGGTTCCGGAAGTAGGCCTTATTTTTTTTTTGTGCAGATCGATGCCCTGAATTCACCTATTCCACTGACCACTCTAATGTCACTCTTATTAACGATCTTCTTAAGAGTCTACCGGAGTTTGGCCTGTAGGCCTAAGTTGGTGATAATGGGAGCTTGAAAGAGGCACTGGAGGTGGGAATTTCGCAAATGCCACTCAGAATATTCGAAAAATAGCCGTCCAATAGACGGCCGCAGTTGCAATGTACGTCTGTGGCTGCACGATGTACTGCAGAAGCTCCGATACGGTGCGGCGCCGTGAGTCCGGTCTACGGTCCGCGAGGCGCGAAGCACTATTATTTCACATCGTTCGCAGTCTCGCTCCGTGGATGAGTTATAACAGAGGGTGCTAGATCTAGGGTGATTGAGTAAATTTTATGATCAGGAAATTCCAACTTGGTTATTAATGTATGTGATGAATGAAAAATTGTATAAATCTTACCGACTGAAAACTGTGGAATCGAAACACGCCCGTAAGAAGTATATGTATATTCGAAACGCTGATTTAAGACCACAAGACATACTTGAGGCATGATTGGTACATATTTTAATCTACTTATTATTACAAATTTATTATGCGTGCGTACGTGTAACGTGCCGTTTATTGCGCTATAGCTACGTACATAAGTATACCATAATATTAATATGGTTATGAATACATTTAATCAGGATGATATTTTAGCTAGCTGTGCAAAGCCACCTCCTAATGCAACCATGCACTGATCCATTGATCTGGTATATAAGAATGGGAATTTGAAATAGCTTCTGAAGTAAGCGCTGTTTTTTATTATTCATTTGACATATGAATATTCAATACGATTGAAACTCGTCACATTTTCTACTATCAAGTCCGTATCCATAAAAGTACAGTATGTATAGTGTACAACAATAGTACCTATCATTGAGTTTATGCTTCCGATTTTTTTCTGACTGCATTGAACGGAAAGATGAAAAAAGTCAACTATTCTCCGGCCTTTTGATTATGACATTTTGTTCTGTAGGTGGCGGCCTAATAAGAAATATAAATATTTATTATTCGTACAAACTATTTCCATGATATACCTATACATTAGCGGAAACGACGGCAAGGCACATATGTTAATTAATAAAGTGAAAAAATAATTGTGAAAGGAGAAGGAACACCAATGTAATGTGTGTTGAAATTATGAAACGCTAATGAATTTCTTTCGAAGTATATTTTTATGTTTGCTTACTTGCGATATTATATTATTATTTCTCGGGACATTTGAAATAACCGTTCACATTATTTTCTCTATTCAAGAATGCATAAATAAATTTTAAAGCAACACCATTTCTCGCTAAGTCAAATACGTAACGAAGTACATCATTGATACAGAATGAACATTGCTGCCATCATTTGTTGTGTCAATATTATTATTACTTGCCTTTTATAATCACATGTTTACAAAAATTATGATATTTTGATCAGTATATGTAAATGTTGAAGTACAACTTCAATTCGGTTTTCGATTTCGATTCCCGGGTGTGATCGTTTTGCTATAATGAGCCAATGAGTGCATGAGAGCTCGAACCAAGTCCATTTGGATTATAGAAAACACTGTATTAATTATTACTACATGGAATCAACGCTCTGGCATTATTCCCTTCGGCCTTGCATTGACGTACTAGAACATCCTCGGAAGGTCGGTAGAAGTGCGTAAAGGTTGTATATAAAATACATACTTATTAAAGTGTTGAATGACTCATCGCCGGGCATTGGCAATGTGTTCTGTTATTGGATCACTCAAGGCGGCAGGCGGCAAATGCATAAGACACGAAAACACGTCTCTCTGTTTGTTGTGGCCGTTTGGAACAAATTTTCCAGACCACAAATATTTCGACATGTCTCCAGCATGTCTGACATGGCATTTGTCGAACCCTGCATGGCTTGCTTTGACCGAATAACCGTTAGAGGTAGCTCATGCATAACGCGTGAGACTGATTTGGAAGGAAACAGTTGAATCCCGTCACCAGCAATCCTAGCTGAAAGTTTCATCCGGGAATTCTTGAGCCCTTAGGCGAATGCCGGGATGCAAGCCTATTTTAGTTTTTATTTCTAGTGCAGTGCGTACAATGTTTTAACTCATATTCAATTAACAAATTGTGTAATTAGCAAAATATATACTAATTATGTACGTCGTCTCTAATGCTTAGTTGGTTGGAATCCGCCCGGAGAGAAAAAATCCTGAGATCTATAATATACCCCGTGGAGCCAATTTTTAATTTCTGTTTCGTGATAACCCACCAATGCACTTCTCCGCTCACCTCGAGTTTACTTGATCTTCCTGTAGGTTCGAACGTGATCTAATTAAGTGTAGGTTACGTTCACAGATCTTACAGCAGTACAGCTACCTTCCCGCCTGCTGCAGAATTGTACCAAAGTTCACTCATTTTAGGGTTAAACAAAATTATACGAACATGTCAATCGTGTGGATGTGTGCGTGTGTCAATACAATGGATCTACTGAAACACGCGCCATCGAAATAATGGATGTTCCTGTAGAATCGAACACAAAATAATTCCAAATCTGAGCCCTACACATATTTTTTATATGCACATTACAACAAACTACAATCACTGCGTGAAATGGTCCCCCTATCTCGAGGGCGGAAAATTTATTAGGAATGTTTTATTTTATTAAATCCACACAAATATTAAGTTCCATTAAAAAAAGTAAATACAGCCTAATACAAAAATACTAATAGTAGACCGTATAATACATTACCGTTAGACTACGTTTTAGCATTGTTTTCCAACGAAAATAATATCGACTCTAATACATTATATTAGCGAGTATATAATTCAAAAAGTGACTACACCGGGGTTTGAACCCGGGACCTTAGCTGTCCGGGCTATGCTCTTACCAACTGAGCTATGCAGCCACCAATTAAAAACTGTCTAATTCTTGGTCTATTTTGTACATTACATGTACGGACAGCTAAGGTCCCGGGTTCAAACCCTGGTGTAGTCACTTTTTAAATTTTTGTCCAAAGTACTAACATAACAAGAGTCATAGTCGCTTACTTACAAAGCCAAGGTTAAACATCGTATATCCCAACTCTAGGGTTACAGAGACGGTTTGTATTCTCTACTTTTTTTCAGTGCTGCTCTACACACGTTATTAACAATGTACAAAACAGACCAAGAATTAGCAGCTAAGGTCCCGGCCCGGGTTCAAACCCCGGTGTAGTCACTTTTTAATTTCTGTCTAAAGTACTAACATAACAGCGTCATAGTCGCCTACTATAAAGCCAAGGTTAAACATACATATAAAACCATCGACCCAAGTCAAATATTATTACACACACAACACGAAATGTCTTACAATTACCGTATTCTATAATAAACACGCATGTGACCAATTGTTTTTTCAACATTAACCCTACACACCTGTAACACCACACACTTCTTATGGCTTATTTTTCATGGGAGAACACACACTTTCTAAGTATGATAAGTAGCACAGAGTCACGAAAAATAATTGAGTGAAAATAAACCAGATTTGCCTATATCTCGATGTGACAGAATTGCGTCGGTTACAAGGTCACTGCATGTTACGAAACGAAATGAACGTCTAGCCTAGCTGGTGTTCGCTTGACACTAGTAATTTACGACTCGGTGGCTGTCATCGGCCTGTAACAGTTGTGCAATGTTGCACAAAAATAATAGCGGTATGCGATTGATGCGTAATTATATTTGATAAATCTTCAAATATAATTTGTATAATAGGCAGATAACTTATCCAGATAAAATGAGGAAACACGATTTTAATTTCGTTTATATTTTTGGAACACAGATTGATTTTTTAAATTCTTTTCGGCATAACTCGTTAATTCATGTTTCCTTCCAGAAGAGTTAGAGTTAGAGAGAGTTAGAGAACAGTTAAAATATTTACTTTTCATAACATCGTGGGTGCAAGTGAACCAAAGGCGAATTCACATCAGAGCGCTTTGCTTTTGCAATGTCCAGATATTATTTATAGTTGGCGACTATGACGCTGTTATGATGCTAGTCTTATCATAGACACAAATTAAAAAAAGGTGCCTCCACCGGGGATTGACCCCCGAACCTCTGCTGTCTGGGCAGATGCTCTCACCCCTTTTTATTATTAATTTTCCTAACTTAAAATAAAAATGGTCCCGTGCCGTGGTTCAATCCCCGTTGGTAGCACTGTTTTAATACTATTATAAGATATACAATGTTTATTGAAATTGCCAAATAAAGTCGAATAAAAAACTGTATTCCGATAATGTTTATTATCATCCTGGAAAGTGATTTTCACCGTGTTTCAACCAATTTTTTTCTCCTATTAGAGATGTTTATGTTCGTACCCAAACAAATGGACTTGTTGCCATGAACCCTCCTCCCTCCCCCCACCCCTTCCAACTCAACTTCATATTAGTACATCACACGCTCAATGGGCGATACACTAAAAATTATCTTACTTCAATTCACGTGCAGTAAACTTGAAAGACTCAGAAATGCATAAATGTAATAACGCGCCGTGGCTGGATGTATTAATAATTGTTTCATTCTGTTGTGAAATAATAAACTAAATTGTCCCGACTGGGGATCGAACCCAAAACATACTGGTCCCTGTAGGCCTACATATAATAAATTGATATTTGGGATGCTCCGGTATCGAACAATTGACTGTAAGAGTGCAATAAACATTGACGCCAAGCATAGCAATTCATAGCGCAGATATATGCATAATGATTCAAATGGTGTCCTGCAGTAGTTCACGAGCAAAGTCATGTAGCCAATCAGAACAAGTTATTAACAAAATTACATGACCTGTCACTCAAAGTGGTGAAAAAGCTTCGTATCGCTAGGTTGCGCCACTTGCTGGAGTCAAAAAAGCCTAAAATAGCGCCGAAACATGCATTCGTACTTCCATTGTACAGCGGACACCCCTTGTTTAAAAATTCTCAGATTTTTAGGAATGCTAGTTGAAGGTGTAGGCCTATATTTACACGTGTGTTGAGTACTTTTTCCAAAATGTACTTGGTTACGCCTAAAAAAATTCGCGAAAAAAGGGTAAATGTTAAAATATTCCCCAAAAGTTAACAAATTTTATTTAAAAAACAAGGACAATTTTGGAAAAAGTACCCAACACACGTTCATTGGACGTCTTTACTGAGTAGAATAAAAAAAAAAATAGTCCGATATCTCAATCGTGTCGTTAGTTACGATGGAAGTACGGAACCACTGCAACACACCGAAATAATACAGGGTCCAGTAGAGCCTTAAGGTGAATCTGTCAGTCTCATTAAAATTTTCCTTGATTTCAGTTTATCAAAACAATGGAATTATCAATTATGATCATCTGAAATTGCTTAAACTATTTTGTTTTTATTTTTGGGTTGAGCAGTACACCAATATAGACAATTATAGTGAAAATAATTAGGCCTACCTTTAACCCAAGGCATTCCCGCTCATATTTTTTTTTTTATCTAGTATTTGTAACGTATACTATTTTTCTACAATCTGACATTAATTTTTTTATTTAAGAATGTTAGTTTGTAGACAAGATTATTTGCGACTAGGAAAACGCTATGAGCTTTTTGAAGTTTTTAGTTTGCGTGGGATATCTTTACTTTTGCAAGTGCTTTGTTTTGTTGCCTACGCATTGTAGGTGAATGTTGTCAAGTTTCTATTGTTTCTTGTCAATTGGTATTATTTACCGTTAAAAACTTATATTAAAAGCTTTATTTCTATGGATTCTGGCTAACTTTTTCAACTTTTTATTTCAAAATGTACTACATCACCATAACGTTAATGTCCATGTATAATATGAACGTTGTAGCCCCACCCGTTTGGTCAGAATCGGCCCAAATGGCACGAAAATATCGCACAAAAAATCGTAAAAGTACGATATTCATGAGAAATATTTCTTCGATTGTACCCAAAAACAATACAGCTCTAAGTTCAGAGATTTTGAAAGTCCCGTCAAATTTTCATCAAGATCGGATATGCCGTTTGCCCGGTAGAGAGCGAACAAACAAACAAACAGACAAAAAACACACCCTAGCTAATTTTTGGGGGGGTCAGTGAAATTGAAGTCTTCGCTTCACTCGCTACGCTCATCCAACAAATCAAAACAAATGTCCGCCTTCTCACCCCAAAATTACGAGCAGGGACATGTACGGGGTAAATGTATATTTTCACTATAATCGTCTATAGGGTGTACTGCATTTTAAACTGACATCAGGTATGTGTTTACTGAGACTGTTCCAAAAACAGAAAAACCCTTGCTATCTAGGCCCGTTAGGGCGCCACAGAAAAGCCTGGCACGCTACACACTCGGGCACCTTAACGCAAGCTAATTTGGAGTGTTTTTTGAGATGTTCCCACCGTCTGAAAACGAATGTGAACTTGAAACTATAAAAATCAAAGGAATTTAGGTACCTGAAACCGTGCCAAATTTGGTTTGGGGGTATGAGCATTCCTTTTTGGTGAAAAAAATGGCTTGAAACATCTCAAAATTTTTTTAATATGCTTGAACAGCGCGCCCAAACTAGACTAGTAATTTTCATTTGTTATTTGGTATACTGTTTAAATATGGCGTCCGGGGCGGACAAGCGTCATATTATTGTCTCGTGTTTTTGCTTTGAATAAAGTGTATATTAAAAAAAACTATAATTAGTTGTAGGGTCATTCCATTCAAATCAACACAGCAAAAAATTTCACCCTTTCGATTTTAATCAAATTTTCCTTTGGTTTTAAAATGATAGTAAAAACCCAAAATTTCCCAAAATTTTTACTCTCTAGGTCTGTATTTTTTTATTTACGCAAGTCAAAAACTGCCCGTAAACCCAAAATTTGGTTCCGGGCGCAACCTCGTTAAATCTTAAACCTGAACCGTTTTTTCCTAGAAGGCTCTACTTGGTGTCATTTTAAAGCTGTTTAAAAGCCCTTTTTAAATGGCATGTTTTTAAAAGCTTTATTTTGTGAATAAATTCCTTTTGCTACAATGGGTAATCTTTGACCCTTGGGTTTTCAAAAAACGTACCATTTTGAATTTTGAAAATTTTTGAAAAAAAACTTCAAAATTTTTCCGGTGTCGTAAAAATTTATGTTGGCATGCAAAGGATTCACATCATAAAAATTTTTAATTTTAAATGTGTAGTACACTAGGCAAAAAAATTCATATAAACAAAAATGATTTTGATATTCATGTATTGGAAGGTCTAGGGGGATGTTTTTCAGCATGGTAATATTTTTTGGGAATGTAGAAAACTACTTTATTGACTGAGGGCTACTTTACCTATTTCTACTTTTCCCTTTGGGGAAAACACCTACAAAAATTTCACTGGAAGACAGACAAGTAGTTCCAAATTTTAAACAGTATTTAATTATAGTTGGGAAAACTACTTTTTGGCTTTTGGGGGGCAGTTTTATTAACTTGTGTTTTTTATCATTGTGTAACCTTGTTATTTAAAGGGGTGGTTTATGTAATTTTAAAAAGTAAAAAGTATTAAAAGAAATGATTTAAATTTTTGGGGGCTCAAGTGTCCCCGAGTGGTTTAAACATAACCTAAAAATAACACCCCCTCCTTTAAATCACAATGGAGGTGCACATTACCCCAAAATTTAATTATACTAGGTATTTGGTTGGCAATCCTTTCAAGAAAGAAAAATCAATTTTCAAAATATAAAATTTAAAAATTGGGGGCAATGGATGGGGCGATAAGTTCCCGGAGTTAGTCTTTCTTGGGATGAAGTTTTGGGGCGATTTTGCAGACTGAATCAGTGCAATTAAAGACCTATCTTCTTGGGGAAAGATTTTGAACCTCAACCTGGGGGCTAGTAGTTCACAGTAATGTCATTTGATGATTTTAAACATACCCTTTTAAAAATACAAAAATTTTGGTTTTGATGCTTTAAACCAGCACTACAAGCTATTGGGGAATCTCCGGGGTCGGGTAAGAAGAATTTGGGCCCAGGTAAAATATCCAAAAGGGCTAAACTAAAACAAAAAATTGGGGTTAAGGCGGGTGAGGAGAAAATATTGGCTATTGACCCTTTAAAGAAAGTGATGAAGAAATAAAGTTAAGTTCTCCAGATACGGAGATGTTAAGTCAACTTAAAAGCATTTTTAATGCCACTAAAAGGGCCGGGGAATTTAAAAAGTACAAATCCTAACTTTTTGGGGCCTGCGAGTTTGGTCAAAAAAGATTAAAAAGGATTCAAGGCACCAAAATTTTTATGGTCCCTTAAAAGCAAAAGACCGGGGTTAAAAAAAAGGGAATTTTTTAAAAAACTCCAGACCCAAAAACCCGGGGAAGAGCCCTTTCTAAAATTTTACTGCAATCTTAAATTTAAAATTTTTTTAGGGCAAAGATGAAATAAAGCCGACCCCATGCCAGGTAAAAAAGGATTTTGTTTCCGTAAAGGGCGAGCCGGAATTCGAGCCCCCATCTACAAAGAGACTTGTTTTTGGGGAAAATTTAAAAAAAAAAAAGAAATTTTAAACCAGGTTTTTAAAACCCAAAATATCCCACAGAAAAAATGGGGTTTTTCCAAATTTTCAAAATTGGCACCAGAGAACTGTATTTTGGCGGGGGTCCAGTGGGCCCCACATGTTTCCCGTGTGAAAGATCCCCCCAAAAATTGTGAAACTGATTTTAGTTGGGGGCCCAAGTTTTCCAGAGCTAAACAAAAAGGGCGACACCCCTTTAAAATCCTACCATCCTGTATACCCATGTTGATTTTGTAATCCACCTATCCAAAAAAAATTTTATCTTTTCTGAATGGGGAAACTGTCCCGGGTTACACGGGCGGGCTTAAGGACCCTTTTTTAAAAAAACACATATGGATAAACGAAATGTTGGGAAGATATTACATACAAGCAGTGGATAAATGTTGCCCACGTTTGCAACCTGGAAACGTTTAAAGAAATGGTTTTGTTTGAATTTTTTGGACTTTATTATGCAGAAGTTGCATATCAAAAGCGCCATTCATTCATTGCAACCCCCCCCAATCATCTTTTAAATCTTGTAGGAAAGAGGAGCTAATGGGAGGGTGATTTTTTTAGTCTTTTTGTGATTTCGCGGGGAAAACTATTCTTTTTTTTTTACAAGACGAACTCAGGGATATCACGGGAACAATGCACAAGAAACCATCCACCCTTTTTCGGGGTTAAACTTAAAAAATATGGAAAATTAAAGCATACCAGTTTTTTTTTTATCATTTCGGAGTGTCTTCGCCCCATGATACAGGGGGCTGTCCATTTGTTTAAAACCAAAGTTTTATCTTTTTTTTCCCAAACAATTTTCCCAAAGGAAAACCAAGAGTAAAGGGAAAAATATACTTTTCGGTTTGGACACAAAAAAAATAAAAAAAAATCGTAAAAACTTTGTAACCTCTGTGCTCACGGGGAAAGGGATTTTAAGGGGATAACTGCGGAGGGGCTTTTTTCCCCGGGGGAAATTTTCCCCAGGGCAGGGGGGAAAGTGATGGTTTAGGCGGAACCCTCAAGGGGATTTGGGGCGGGGCCTCGAGCAAGTTTACAAAGACCATTTCAAGACCAATCATGACCCCCAAAGACAACTTTACGGTGGGCAGTTCCCAGGGGATAAAAAGGGGTAAAATTTGGGGGGCTTATTGCACCACTGGGGAACATAACCCCATGAGCATGTCCTAAAAAACTTTTTTTCCTTGGCTCTTACAATAAGGGGGCACTCGGGGCCTGCTTTCCCTTTGTTCCCATTACTTCGAACAAGGTGGCCACAAAAAATTTTTCTTTTTTCCCACTAGGTTCAAGAAGATTATTTAAATTTCCTTGGAAATTGTCTAAACAGGGAAAGGGAGATTCGGGGTTTTTGGGGCCTTGTGATAACGAAAACCAAACTGGGGGGGCAGCTTGTGTAAATCCTCCTGATGAAAAAAAAAGATGGGCCCAATCTGAGTTTTTTAAAAACCTCATGGACCTTCACCATCTTTCTCCTATCCAAGAAAAACCAATCTGCTCTCTGTGCCCTTCGTAAAATATTGACAAAGATCGATCCTTTTGAAAATTAGGGAAGAGTCTATTCCTTGACCAAGGATGAAACAGGGCCCAAAACGGTTTGAAGTTAAGGATGTGGGAAAAAATAATGGTTAGTAATGGCCAACTCAAGAAAAACTGTTTGGAAAAAAGGGACGTCATTATCCTGACTAGGAAATATTTTAACTCAAAGACACAGGCAAAAACCGTAAAGCTGGGGGTATGAACTAACATTAAAAATTTATATTAAATACACATTTCAAACTTGAATAAAATTTTTTTGATGTGAAACCCATTGCATGCCCCAAAAGGGAAATTTTTTCAGACACCTAAAAACACTTTTTAACTATGTTTTCAAAAATTTTCAAAATTCCAAAAAGGTACGTTTTTTTAAAAATCCAAGGTCAAAGATTACCCATTGTACAAAAAGGGAAATTTTTCATAAAAAAAAGCTTTTTAAAAAACATGCCATTTAAAAAGGGGTTTTCAACAGCTTTAAAAAGACACCAAGTAGGCCTTCTAGGCCCAAAAGGTTCAGGATTTTAAGCATTTTCCCATGTTTTCGGGGGGGCCCGGAAACCCAAATTTTTGGGTTTACGGGCAGTTTTTTTTACCCTTGGGTGTAAACCAAAAAATTTCTAGACCCGAAACTAAAAAATTTGGGGAATTTGGATTACTGTCTATCATTTCAAAACTGTGGGGGCCCAATTTCCTCAAAAAAACAAAATTATAAAGGTTTTTTTTTTTATCTTTTTTTGGGGTTGATTTTTACACGGAACGAAACCCCCAAATTTAAAATTTCCCCTACAAATATCTCTCCGCCTGCAAGGGGTCAATTGGGCCCCAAAATTGGGAACCCAACCAACTTTTCCCTCCTAATTGGGCCATTTTTCGGGAAAATTTAAAGCGCTTTCCCTTGCAAAGCATTACGGGAGAAGGGGCATTAAAACGGGTAAAAGGGCCCTATGCTTTTGGGGCGTGGCGGTCTGCCCCTGGGGCCCGTCTGGAAAAAAAAAAAACGGGCCCCCCCACGGCCCCCCCCTCTGCATTTGTAAATGCCCTTTCTGCCTAATTTCTTTGCCGCGGGGGATATAGAGGGCGCTGGTGTTTTGGGAAAATTTGTCTATTTCGGTCTTGGGGATGGGATTGTCGGGGTTGTTTTGTCTCCCCAGGTGGGGAAATTCTTCCTGGAAATCCCCCCCCGGAACGCCCCCGTTCCCCGTGCAGAGCGGGAAACCCGAAGAAGTGGCCGACATGACGGCGAAAAGACCTCATACAAAAACAGAAGGGCAAGAAAAAACACTAGGGACCACTCTCAAAATTTGCACCCCAACTTAATACATATCCCCAGGGAGGTTGGGGCTCGGGCGGTTTTTTTAAACTGGGTTTTTCCCGAGTGTGATGTGGGCCCCAAATGTAAATAAATAAAAAAATAAAATTTTAAATTTTGAGTCTACCCCTCAGTTAATAACCCGATTTTCCCGTGGGGGACCCGTAAAACAAAACGACCAAAAACCCAACCCCCGTAGGACATCTATTATATTATAAACTTATTATAAAAATCTATCAATCTAGTGGTTTTTCTTGTCCCTCCTTCCCCTCTCTCTCACCATTCTTCTCTCTCTCAATGTTTTCAAAGTTCTTTCCAATTTCCCCCGATATAAACTTCACTGTCAAACTCATAACCCCTTTATAACACCAAAACTCCACATTACCCATCTTTATTTTGTTTTTACAATCACGTTTAAAGGGTGTTTCTACTTGGGGTACCTTTTTTGTCCAGTAAAAGGGTTTATGACTAAATGATAAACAAATGTAATGTGACAGTCCTTTAAAAAGTGTTTACTGGGAGTAAAATGACTTAGGGCCCTTTTTTAATTTAAAGGCCAATTGGTAGGATCCAAAAACTAAAAATGTGAATTAAAATAAAAAGTTATTTTGAATCTGATTTTAAAAAAACTTATGAAAACTAGTCTGAATTAAAGAAAATTTGGGAATTTAAAGAGGGGTTACGTAATTTTTGTCTACTATACACTAAATACACCATTACCTTACAATATGAATGTGGAAGGGGGGAGATTTGTGGTTCGAGTCCCGGTCGGGGCGGACTTTTTTAATTTCTGGATTGTATTAAATAATAATATACAAGGCGTTATTTCATGACCTTTTGACTGCCTACTTATTTGGAATTTTTGATAAAGTTTTTGATTCTAGGATAATTTCTAACCAGCATTAGCGTCATGGTGCTACGTACATATCTTTAGGTGATTTCACAATAAAACTTTTGTGGTCGCTTAAAGTCGATTGATGGTAACTAACTGCACATGTGATGGATATCCTTCAGATTCCAGGTACTGCAAGATGAGATTAAGCTTGTGAGTATAGCAAAAAACTTTTTGTGCCCAACGGTACTAGTTTTTTATTTATTGCGTTTTGAAATGCGCTGGAATTCCACTACTACTACTATCTACCACTATACTATCTATACTATCTTATGCATTGTAGCTGAACAAAAACCTACACTTTCAATCACATATCGCTGCGTAACATCGTGACCCGTAAAGGAATATTAACAAATTTAGGTGCAAAATGTAGATAATTTCACGACTAACATTATTTGCTTTTGAAAATATGGTCAAACGGGGTTCGTTTTCGAGATATTTGAGATGTTTGGTCCAACTTCAACTCGTACGGCCGAGCAATCACAAGAACGACGGCAACAGTGCCGTGACGTCGCACGCTGTAGTCTGCTGTCGATGACGAGAGACAGGGGTGGGTGTGGCCTATACCTTCAATGCCTATTCTGCTCGCGGCTCTGAATTCATATCAATATTTAGTTATCTGGTGCTGTAATTTGTCAACCAAATAGATTAGACGGTAGACTAGTAGACGGTTATGTGAACATACTTATTGTTCATTTATTTATATTTATATTTTATTTGTTTACATTATTTATTAATTCCATTTCATCTATAAATCTACGAGCGTGCACGGGAGATGTACTGTATTTTAAATGTCCAAATAAACTAATTGCAAGACTTACTTGGGGCCTCGGTACATTTGCTAAATAATTAGTCCTAGATGAGACCACTTTCAAATCCACTTGTTCTTACCAAGAGATTAGCAACAGAGGCTGTGGCAGATATACATAAAATATATATAAAAGAAGAAAAGAGTAACTTCCACGAAAAGATTATAAGAATTAAATCTATAACAGATAAAGATATTCATAATTATTATTTCCGGAAAAACAAAAGGAAAAAAAACGCACAGGTCAGGTCTCGAACCGGGTACCTCTTGCATGCTACGCGAACACGCTGCGCTCATGCCACTCGAATCCACGGCTTTAGGGAGGCTCAGATGAGTACTCCTGCAGACGGACGCGGGACGTTTGAGGAACGCTGAGAAGAAACGAGCGTAATAGCTTTTTGTTTGTAATGCGGGCGCTGTTTACACTTGCAAATCCATCAGCCAATGTTTCTTTATCGTAATACACAGCCATATTCTGAAGATGTACACAACTACTATTTATTTCTATATAATATAAGTTCGAGGTGGACGCTCGTAGCTTGCTTCAACCTTTGGGACATTCAGTACTGCCATCATAACAAACCAGTGCTATGTTGCCAAGTCAACATGTGGTTGTTTGCTACAAGAGAGGTAGAATTAAAATCTTCATTTGTGGTTTTGATTATCTAAATGTCGATGAAGAACATATATAGAGAATTTATGTTCGTTTTGCATTTCTTTCTCAAGTGCAACAAATATTTATACATCGATTATTGTATAATATTTAGTTTTATGATTGTACCTAGCATGATATACTGTAACACAACAAACCTACGACCCCTCAGGTAATCGATAGGCTCTCGTTGGATACCTCACTAAATAGCTGTGCTCCAGAAAATATGATTTAATGATCAAGAACATACTCGGCGATGGGTCGCCTAATTAAAGTGAAACACGATTTCTGACCTCACTTAGAAGTAAAATATTAATTGAGAATAAATAACAACTGATCAAGGCTAAATCCTTCAAACTTGAATTTTAAACCCTACCTAGGCGTGAACCTGGTACTCAAGTCTAAGGTCCCTAACTAGTTCACATCAACCTCCTATAACTCTCCAAGACCCACAAAATTGAGAAATTGTAAGACATCGAAGACAAACATCTCTGAAATACAACTTATAATTTAAACTAGATCTAGGATGACATTACTACAGACAATCAACGGTTAATAAGTCAAACCAGAACGGGCTATATTGTATAACACAAATGAATTTCCTTCATTGACAAGGAATACATTTCAAAAAAACCTACCTATCACTACTGATGGCTAACAGCGAATTGGATATCTAGCTAAGATATCTCTTGGTCTGATGGACAACAGTAAAGTTTTCCGAAAGTTTATGACAATATAATTAGTAATAAATTTATTCTAATACTCATCACAAATGATCACGACTCCCATCGAAACCCTATGTAGTCAACGAAGTTCGACGTGTAGTTCAGTAACTTGCTGCGTATGTATTTACTGTCGTAGTCTTGTACCGACGATCCTGTCTTGAGTTCGTATCCCGGCTGTGATTCCTTTCGAAGTTCAACTGTCACTTGATATTGTTCGAGCGGTGATAAAATTACGTTTAATTATCGTTCGGATAAACCAACTCCGACCGTACGTTCTAATGTTACACACTTGCCCGATACCAGCATCCCGAGTTCAGTAAACAAGTTCTCCAGTTCTTCACACGGTAAACTGTCAGACAGTTAATGATGTAAACACGACAGCTTTTATCGACACAGTTCTGACTTCACGCGTCTTTATCAACAATACAAATCGTTCAACGTCGGTGGCTCAGTCACTCGCGGATGTTCATCGTTTTTACTATTGTTGATGTCAACTTCAAACGCTTTGCAACTAATATTCGCCATTTTGGATTTCAAATAATCTGCATTTATTGATTTCGAAACCAATTTGCACAAAATAAAACTTTGCCAAGATATTGACCTGTCAATAACCGTTCCTTATATGTTCTTATACTTATATTTATAAACGATTTTATCCCTACCAATTTCCTTTTCGTGATATTTCAATCTATATTTCGTAGCAATCCACCCACCAAACTTTGATTGCGTTTCCCGTGGCGTATTCTCCAGGCTACGCGTCTACAACCGTCTTGAATCTTCTGGAACGCAACTAACTCTCGGCCCTTAGGCTATTAATGATTCTAAACTTTTCTGGCTATCGATGCTGTATTTTATCAAGTCCGTCGGTTTATTAATATGCTCCTAAGGCATGCAAAAGTTCGTTCACTCACGTATCCTTGGTCTCTGCTAGACTCGTAAAATGTACCTCTGTTGGTTACAGTTCTCGTTGATTTCACAGACGTTTACTTGTATTTCTTCTAGGCAGATCGCCGTTCGTTCTCGATAAGCACTTTCGCGGATTTTTAACACGCGATTCCTATCTTCAAAACGTTTTCCCTAGTTAACTTTTCCTAAGTTTTACACATCGCCTACCTCGGCCGCGAACACGACATCTTCCAACTCAACTTCTCAAACTACTAACCCCCTCAACAATACAAATCACGATCGCAGCGTTATAATAACCAATCAGGGAACAGCACACAGTGACATCTTTTGAACCAGGTCCAAACAAATGTCCGGGTGACGCATTATACGAAAATGATGAAATATGAACTTGGCATTTTCTATAATTTAACAAAAATAGATTGACATAGATTTTATATTAAAATTGTTAAACTTACTGAATCCTGATTCTTTTTATGAAATGAAACAAAATTTTTCTAGTTTCTGATTTAAATCAAAACCCGTTCTGTATTATTAGTATTTAATTAGTTTACTAGGTTTACACATTTAAGCCAGTGCTTCAGTAGTAGCCTCGAACCAGCTCATGAAAAATACACAGCTCTCCTTCACTGACCAACTGCATCGACTTCCAAGATACGAATCTATCTTTGAATGACCATTTGCCAAAAGGACCTAAGTCCACTAAGGGAGAGTCCGTAATGTCTCAATACTACTGAAGTCAAAATACTACACGCGCATTTAGAACGGAACAACATTATTATTTACTTTTTTATAAAATACATAAATTCTAAGGTTTGTTAAATACCATTTTAAATAATACTAGATGTTTAAAATAATAAGATATTTATTTATTTTAAATATTTTTTAAGTTAAATTTTTTGATGATTTATGTCATTATCCGTTTGTTTAATGCCCCATTAGCGAAGTGCCCCATACAAAGTGGCAGAAGGGGTCTTTCCCTCTCTCTCTCTCTCCGGGGCTCCCGGGGAAAACTCCTTGATGATAAACATTCCTTGTTAGGACATACCTAAGGGAAAATCCCCCCTGCCCTTGTGTCTCCTATTGAAATGTGTAAATTAAGAGACCACAGAAAGAGCATTACAGCATACAAGCATTTACTCACCTAACTATTCTTATATACCACCTTGATTAGGGTGACAATTATTTGACGTCACTCACAAAATATTGATGTTGTTGTCCATGATCTTAAATTAAAACTGCTTTAAGTGTTCACTGTCAAGTTTATATTTTGAGACTCAACTTTTTAATTGCATTACAATTTTGAATTATGTATGTATATTTTAACTTTTTAGTAGGTCACCTCCTTGTCTGAATGCTCTGTATTAACTACGCCTAACATTCAATATAACTGATCGATAGTTTGATAGCCGTTCTTTGACTCTAAGAATATTTTCATTTAGAAATTGCATGCATGATACAGAGCAAACATGGCATTGGAAGAGCCCTCTTAATACAATAGGCTTCTAGCAATGACTTGTGGATAAGCTTTTAATAACATTGATACAGCTCACAAGTTACTGCGGAGGTCCCGGCCATGTATCCTAGGTTCCTCCAGTGTCTTCCAGGGGCCTGTTAACCCACCTTCAAACTAGACTTGTAGATTGAAAGTGACAACTCGGTAAAGAGAATATTACTCATGCTCAGCATTAGACTTACCATTTCTTACGTGCCACAAGTGTTGGTCCCGGGTTTCTATTTGCTATGTCGTCACTGTCGATCTGCAAGTTGCAAAGTCGTTCAGAAAGCTTCCCCCCCCCGACACCAGATCGTCACGAGCTACGACGGAGGTCCAGTCTTCGCAGTGTTTTCAGACCTGCAGGCAACATTCAGGTAATCCCTTACATTCTTAGAATAGGTGGCATATTGTTTTGTTTTCAGGTTTGATAGTTAGCCTTGTTGTATTTATTTCCAATTGAGATAAAAAAAACTTATTTTTACAGGACACACCATTTAATTTCAAGGTAGACCCTAGTCTAAATTTGCTCATACCTGCGTAAAGGTAATGACATTATAATTAATGTTTGGTGGTCAGTTCAAAGGCAGCAGATATTTGTTGCAGTACTGTTCCATCCATTCAGATGTATAATGCAACTACAATTCAGAGATTAAAATGTACCGAGGACTCGTAGCAACACAACAGGGTGGTTGTTAAGTCAAGGATGGCCAACAACACAACATACCAACACACAAATAACAAACATATTTTTTTTTAATTTTTTTATTTTTTTGCCTTGCGGCTAAAACAATACAATAGAACACAAATGAAAAATAAGTTTGAACATTGATTTACCGGTTATCATATTATGAAGATATGGTATGATTTACAAACAAGACATATTATCAAAATACACACAACATCAAAAACAACATGTCACTTGTAACAGTACAACTATTTTTTATTTGGTTTTGAACATTTTTTATTTTAATACTGACGGTTTTGGGAACATTGCGCTGCATTAATGATTAGTGTAATAACACGTGCACTTGTGTAATTGCATACTTGACGTGTCGCAGCCTACTGTGGGCCATATTGTAGCAAGACTAGCGCGATGCCTGGATGAGAGAGCGTTCAAGCAGCAACCAAGTATAACTCGAAAACCTTTCGACAAAGAATAACAAGGCCTGTCTCCACTATGTGCGTCAGGTCACGGATGATGGTCACTGATGGTCTCCGGAGTGTACGATACGAAGTCCCCTGCTAGTGAAGTCAGTGTCGTCAAGACAGACTGGCCGAACAATTGAAACAAGAATAAACAAACACGTGGCTCACTGTAGGAAAGACGACACAAGTACTAGAGAAGGGTTTCGAACCTAGGACACCAAACAACTAGTCCTCAACTCCAACAAGTTTTGCCAAGATTCATCAGGGAACCAGCGGAAATCCAATATGCTAGAACGCACAACGACTGCAACATTGAAACATCCATCTGTGATACATTCTATCCCCCCCTCCCCCCCCCCCCCCCCACACACACACTTTCTCATCTCCCACGGTAAGCACACACGGGTTGAAGGCGAGAGCTCTGTCCAGGAACATCCCCAGGCATCACGTCAGGATTTAGACAAGGCGGCCCACAGTAAGCTGCAAAACATCAAGCGCCCAATAACACTGGTACAGCATTTTAATTACAACACTTCATTAACGCAGTGCAATGTCCCAAAAACCGTCAAAAGATTATAAGTACCGGCCGTGAAAGCCTGCAATACTTGATTTTTTCCCAATACAGCTACAGAAATACAAACATATCAATGTGACATTAAACTAATCTTGATTTATTTTTAAATTGTGTGCAAATTTTTAGTCTTGCTGCAAGTACAGTAGAAAAATAGTCTTACATTTATTGATATACCGGTATCTTATCTTAATTAGATGTAAACGTGATTCAAACAATATGAAATTATTTAATCACACATGTGATAATAACAAATTACTTATTAGTTACAATACAATTAATCTTTATTGATTTGATTTGATATTTTGTTTTGTACGGGAGAAAAAAAGTACATCATAAACAGATCTGATATACTGGTTATCTCATTACTAGTGTATAACATGATGCATACAAACAAGACTTTTAAATTTATTGTTATTATCTGATCACACACTATGTAATAGCGAGTCAGTAATAACACATCATTTATTTATTTTTATTTCAATGCATCGGGTACTCGGGGTACCCGAATCCGAACATTACCCAAATCCACACTTAGGATTCGAAGCATCTTCGTTTTTTTTTTTGTAAAATTGAACAACGTAAAACACTCTTGAAAATTTATATGAATGACAAAGCTGTGTCAATGCAAACTATGCAACAAATCAAATTTGTGACTCACAAATTAAACAGTGTTTTATAGTGTCCATGGCTTCAACTTGGTCCTTCATATAAAAATGGTACATAGTTTTACATTGTTGGATGGCCGATAGGCAATCACGGCTTCATTAGCCGTTCAATTCATTATTGGTCTCATTGCAGTGAGTGTTGCTAGTTGGGCTATACGAAATGACTCCGTTTAACCTTTCACGTCAAATCCGTGAGGGTCTGGAACCGAGTTCGTATTCTACTAGCCGATGTCATCCCTAGTAACAACTCACAACTGCCAAAATACATAAGTAAACATTTAATAATAGATTTAACACATTTTAAAACAGTATAATATTCAGTGGTGTAACAAATCGACCAAGGCCCCGGTGCAAATACCCTGATTGGGCCCCCCTCTCCGCCTCCGCCGTCACATAACTGATTATCGGTGGGGGACGGTAAACCAAGCCAACCCTCTAGGCCCCGACGCAATCGACGAGTGAGCGATAACCAATCAAAGATTGATTTTTGATTTTTTTTATAGGGAAATATAGCAATCTGTTGTATGGAAATGCAAACACCCCCCGGATCAAACCCCGAATCACACGGCCGATTTAGAACAAGTTTTAATTTATTTTGGCCTCGTTGCTAGGGTGGCTCAAACTCACCGTTAAAAATTCCTAAGCCAGAACGATGGGCTTACGTCCAAATTAAAAATTTTTAAAAACTTCTTTAATAAACGGGAATCGAACCTTGGACCCTTTTGCATGGAACTAGACGTAAGTTTTAGGGTGTTTTTTTTAACATTGTTTTGGGAATGGTGATGATTTTTGTGATTTTCAAACTTTATCACGTTCTTTTAATGACACGGATTTTATTTGAAACCCAAGAGATATAGATATCCGAAATAAACATTAAATAACATAATCATCAATGAATCCATCCCTCGACACACCATGGGAAGGGATGTTTCCTCTTTTAACATTTTTTCTTACTCTACCAAACAACACATCTTTATTGTTGTCTTGCTCTTACCCTGAAAAATAAGTTTATAACCAGTGGCTTAGGAACCCTGGGGGGGGGGGGGGGGGGCAAAATTAAAAGGTAAATATTAATCCCAGAATTTCCGTACTACAATTTCCATACAATTCGACAGTAACCTTGGTAAAACAAATATGTTTGCCTGTATGCTTAAAAATACGTTGAAATTTACTAAAATTTTTAGATAGTAGATAGTTGCTGTAAAACATCGTTTACAGAGTCCGAGTGCAGTTAAAAAGATGACGAGGAATAACTGGTAGGATGAATTTTTTTCTTCGGCGAAAGAGCCTCCGGTGGCTGGGACTTCGCCCCAGACCCCGGCTGCCGCCCTCAAAATCTGCTGATAGATTGCCCCCCCCCCCCTTTCAAAACGTTCCCACGCTCCTGGTTCAGTACGATTATTTATTATTTATTATGTTGATGTGGGTGATTGTGGGGTTTTAGCTTTTAAAGCAATATTTCCTAAAAAATACCATTACGATTAATTATAATTCATTCACCATTTAGGTATCATTGACATTGTGTTCTTGTATATTAATTCTCTGGTGAATGTATAGCATCTAGCTTGCGGGAAGTATCTTATTCATCAAGTCTGATACCATCTAGCCCTGGTTGATTCATGTTGTAATCTCAGGTATGGCCACACATAGCTGGCAACGCCGTAATGCTTTGACCTTTCAGTCTAGTCGCTCGCAAGTGTACGTATGTTAACAATCAAGTTCAGATGCACTTGAGTCGTTGGCCGAAACAAATTACAATAACACAACCACCTTGTCCACGGATTGATTATTCTATAGTCTAGTTTTGTATCCCAATAGTAAATTGATTGCCAAGGGGACATCAAAAGAGAATTTCTTATTTTAATTGCAAGCGTAACATCCTATGGGGTGACAGAAACGCTTGCTTACAGGTACAGCCGTACAGTCCAAACTTTATCTGTATCTACAGAGGCTGCAGCCTGCAAGGATCGGCTATAATATTTTTTTTATTATTTTTCTCTTTAACGTCTATCCTATAGCTAGCTAAAGCCATAATAAGCTTACATCTAAACTATTTACATTACTATTGATATTATTAGCTTTTGACATGAATGAGCCATATGAGAGTCTTTTTTACCACTTGAATATCACATATAGCATTTTCTTTCTGCGTTTAGTAGATTTATTTATTAGTTAGTTTCTCTATCGGCCTACATTAATTTAAATATGCATTTTACTTTAAGAAACTTTTAACGGTCATAAGCATTAATTATAACGGTGATTGTAGATTAATCGGCCAATCTACCCTCACCTATTTAGTTAGTACTTATGACCGTTACAAGGTTCAAAAAGTGAAATGCAAATTTAAATTAATGTAGGCCGATATAGTAGCTAACTAATAAATAAATTGACTAAACGCAGAAATAAACTGATGCATGTGATATTCAAGCGGTAAAAAACACTCTCGTGGCTCATTCATGTCCAATGACTATATTATTTATTCTTATGGTAACATCTACCGGTATGCGTTTTGTTTATTTTTTAACTGATCTTAAGTCTTCTTCCTAAATAATTATACACAATTTATTATACATAACTATTGGAAAACCGCCAAAATCGTTGTTAGACGAGTGATCGAGCCATGTGTTGAGTATACCCTTTAATCCCCCTACCTAAGGCTGGATCCAGCATGGTCCTCTCTAGCCTATCATATTGGCTAAAGTGACGCATTATGGCCTTATACAGTTGACTCGCCCTTATACCAACTAAAGTCAAAATCCTAATATTTATATTTTATATCTTATATAATATAAGGCGCCTTTATACCCGGAATTTTGGAGACCCGCGGGTTCAAACAACGGTCGGGATAGATATTGTTATTTCTGGATTATTTTATTATATCTGGAAAAGTAAAGACCATGTTTTGAAATGCATACAATACTATGGACAACATAGCCATTACGTAATACGAATAATGATTACAAGGTCCATTTGAGCGTGCAAGATTCGATACACCTTGGTCACTGCATGCAAACATGATTTGATAAAAATGATTTGTTCAAAAACAAAAAACATTGCCGTTAAATTACATGTGACATTCCCAGGCTATTTTCAAGTGATTATTGGATGAGCGAAGCGAAGACTTCAACACTGACCCCCAAAAAAATTAGCTAGGGTGTTTTTTTGTTTGTTTGTTTCTGTCTGTTTGTTCGCGCTCTATACCGGGCAAACGGCATATGCAATCTTGATGAAAATTGGAGGGGACCTTCGAAATCTCTGAACTTAGACTTGCCACGTTTTTGGGTACAATCGAAGAAATATTTCTCATGAATATCATACATCGTACTTTTACTTTTTTTCCCCCTGATTTTTAATGAGATATTTTCGTGACATTTGGACCGATTCTGACCAAACGGGTGGGGCTACAACGTTCATATTTCACACGGACATTAAGGTAATGGTGATGTATTGCTTTCTGAAAGAAAAAGTTGAAAAAGTTTGCTAGAATCTATAGAAATAAAGCTTTTAATATAAGTTTTTTGACTTTTTGTGCGATATTTTCGTGCCATTTGGGCCAAATTTCGGACCAACGGGTGGGGCTTCAACGTTCATATTATACATGGACATTAAGGTTATGGTGATGTAGTACCTTTTGAAAGAAAAAGTTGAAAAAGTTAGCCAGAATCCATAGAAATATAGCTTTTAATGTAAGATTTTTACGTTAAATAATAACAAATTAACAAGAAACAATAGAAACTTGACAACAATCACCTACAATGCGTCTGCAGAAAAACAAAGCACTTGCAAAAGTAAAGATATCCCACGCAAACTAAAAACTTAAAAAAGCTCATCCATCAACGCGGCGGGACTTTAGCGTTTTCCTTGTAAACTTAAATCTACCCTGCAAAATTATGTATTCAGAATTTTTACTGGTTATTAAATGTTTTTGATTTGACGCTTATTTTAGGCCCAAAACAATGAATACAAAACATTTGAATGCATCTGTATTGTGATATCTTTACTAACCTCCGACATCTTCGGAATGTATAAAAATTGAAGGAAATTTTAAACATATTGGGTAGGCTACATTAAATTTTGTATTTTTTAAATTAGGCGCCAGCACTGCCGACTGGAATCTGGACTTCAATAACGGCATTTTGCTGGGGGTGGATTTTTGGGATTTTTGTGACGCTGGTGACGCCATTGAAAATTCGCACCTTTTCATTTTTTGTGAAAATTTGGTTGGTTTTTTTAATAAGGTAGGCTATGAAAATTGTGGTGTGTATTGTGAAAAACACCTTATTGGTTTAGGTTTATATCATTTAGCCACACGAGCTTACTTTTAAGACGTATGCCCGCCTAGGCTAGAAATTCATGAATGGAAATTTTGAGGTTATGTTAGATTCTTTTTCCTAGCGGCATGGGAGTTTCCTCCCCATACCCCGTTTGTTTATTCATAGTCAGTTGATGGTATACATAATATAAGCTATTTGCTAATATACATGCCAAATTAACATAAAATAACTAATATTTAACTACATTATTGTATTCCTATAAACTAGGCCTTGCCTAGGCGGCACTTCTATACCTGGGGGGGTCCAACTTTTCAACAACGATTTTTTGCTGTTATTAACAAAAAAAACTTCAAAACCTTTAACGTCGCTATTTTAAACGAAAGTCCTTTGGCGTTTAAAGTATTTCATATTTAAAATAACAACGTTAAAGGTTTAGTAGGCCTAGGTAGAGTATTTTTTTGAAAATGTTGCAAAAAATCGTTGTTGAAAAGTTGGACCCCCCAGGTAGGCCTATAGAAGTGCCGCCTAGGCAAGGCCTACCTATGCTAAATGGGCTAATTTACTCAAACAATCTAAACCTAAACCTAGGATAGTCTGTAGCTGTTACATCGTAATTTTCTCCCATTGTAGGAACTCTTTGACTGAATAGAAGGAGTATTTTAATAATACATTCTTCAGTTCATAGGCCTACTTAAATCTAGAAATATTGTTGATCTTTTTTATTTGGGTTGGTAGTTTGTTCCATATTTGCGTGGACAGCAAAAAACAGGGCCTCTACTAATAATGTTGAGGTTGTGGTCTATTACGTGTATGTTATTCTTTTGTCTGTGGAGTGATTGTGTATTCTGAGTTTTGAATGAATGATTTTGGGTATTTTTTAACAAAGCAAAACTGTTTCATAGATGAATATGGATGGCACAGTTAAGATGTTCAATCTAGTGAATAGAGGTTTACATGAGTGTCGTTGTTTGACGTTGCACCATGTGCGGACTGCGGATTGCTTTTTTTTGTATGATAAATATTCTATTTAGGTGGGTAGAGGTGCCCCAGAACATAATCCCATACACTAGGTGGGAGAACACAAAAGCATAATAAGTTTGACGCATAAGGATTTGCGTAAGCTAGAGTGGCGCATTATGACCTAACGGTTGACGCGCCCCTAAACTTAATTAATCAAATCCTTCTCTGTTGTGCCTGTCACTCCACTTAATATTTCTGGTTCCCTTGTTCCATTATCTCTTTGCTCACACAGTTGGAGGAGAGCTACAGTCATACCTATACACAAAGGGGGAGAGAAGGGTAAAATGAGTAATTTAGGCCGATATCGCTAACATCGGTGGGTTAAAAAATTATGGAGAGAGTAATTGGGGATCACGTCAAGGAAATAATAAGGGAAAAAACCTGGATGTCAGAGAGTCAGCATGGGTTCAGGAGGGGATATTCATGTGAGACACAGCTCCTGGGGTTGGTTAATGAGTTAGCTGGAGAGTTAGACAAGGGAGGTGAAGTGGACGCGGTCTTCATTGACTTCGAAAAGGCGTTCGATAAGGTACCGCATGGGAAGCTGTTGGAAAAACACCTTGTTTTCATTACGGCTATTGTACGGGAGTAGAGTTACGTCCAAATACACGTAGGTGAAGAGCTTGCGTTCACACGCACACAAATATCACCGCCACTTAGTGGCTCACAAAAATCACGGCCATTAGTGTAGAAAATTAAGCAACCAAAACATAACCTCAATAACAAACTAGTTGTAATGCATAGACCATGGTGATAGTTTATTTCATTCATTCATCACTTATTTATCATTTATAGGCTTTTAACCTTTTCATGTCCCAAATTATTTGGGGAAACGAACGCTTTTTTTAAAAATTGGGAAAAAAAATCCCTGTTTTTTGTTTTGGCCCTAACGTCTATGAAGGTTTGGGAATGGTACCCAATTTTTCGCCAAAATTTTAATGTCCGCGAACTTAGTGGCCCCAAATGAAATAATCTTAAAATGGGAAATTTGGTCGGGATTTTAAAAATAAAAAAATTTCAAAGGGTTTGGGGGAGTGTTTGGGCCCCCTGCGTTTTGAAATTTGTAATATATGCGGTGAAATGGGAGAGGGGTCTCCGGCGATTGTGGATCTATAATGGTTAACTTTTACAGGACCCAAAATATAAATCCACTCAAAAGGACTCAAAAAAGCCACGAAATTTGGTCGAGGTGGGTAACCCCAAATTTAAGTCTGGAAAAAACGGAAACAAAAAGAAGTGAAATTTACTTTAAAATCTTAAAAAATATTATAAATTTTGATTGTTTTTTTTTTAAAATTAAAATTACAAACAATCAATTTTTTTTTTTTTTTTTAAGTTGTGCGAAAAAATGTTTTTGAAAATCCACAATCCAATTTTTATTTGGGGATTCAACTTAAAAAACATTTTTATTTTACTATAACTTAAATCATTAACGGCAAAACAATTTGGGGGTGAAACGACCTTTAATTAACTAAAGTCAGGAAAAATGATAGCGTGTCCTTTTGTTTTGTTAAATTGTGGCCCAAATATAATGGTCATGGGTTAAAATATGTTTTTACTTCAAAGGTTGAAAAACTTAATAAACCTTGAAACGGGGTAATGGAGGGAGTAAAGGTGGTGGGATTAAGATGATCAGGACTTTGTGAAGTCAAAGGGGATGTGAACTTCGATACAGAAAATCATTCCCAGGAGGTTTACCGTTTCGAATATTTTTTGCGGATGAAAGGGAGCTAGGTCCTCTTCACATGCTGACAACATTCCAACTTTTAATTCCGCCGGCTGAAAGAACAGGAACTTCACACGGGGGGACAATGGGTGTTCCCCCCCCCCCCCCCCCCCCCCCCCCCCCCCCCCCCCCCCCCCCCCCCCCCCCCCCCCCCCCCCTAAAGGAAAATGAAAAAAAAAAATATTTCCCCAAAATTTTTCCCTATACCAAAAACCAAGTCGCATCTTGGTGAGGGTTTTACCGCATAAAAAAAAGGAGGGGGGGAAAGGCCCCGGGGGGCCCAAACCCCGGCGGGGGGCTTTTTTTTTGGGGAAAACCCCCTAAGGGTAAAACGCCGGGAAAAAAAAGGGGGCAAAGGGAAAGGCCAGGCCAGGAAAAAACCTTTTTAAATCATGTTAAAATATAAAAATAAAGATTGTTTTTTTAGTGATGTTGATTAAATTATGTACGTATCACTAATATAATTTAACTTAGATGCGCGTTTACAATCGTGGTTGTTTCTACGCTCGGGTTCCGCGCAACAAGCCTGTCATACTATCGTACTTTTTAATAAAAACATCTCACAGGGTCTTCTCTTAACTTTTTCGTATGTTTTTCTCGGCGATATCACTAACATTACACGAAAACCAACATATTTTATTTTCTAACTATTAACAGTTAAGAGGGTATGCTGAGGCTAGAACGGACGCGAGTGTAAGCGCTCAGCTTTCTGGATTTTTTGGGTAAACGGTTTATATCACCATTATCAAATTTCACACTAACGTTCATAAAGAATAAATCTATGTTATCCATTACGCGTATTCCTAAATTAATTCATTGATTTTGAATTAAAATTTAGTGAAATCACCAAAATTTACTCAATTTTGGTCAACTTTGGGAATTTATTCCAAGTGTAGGTACAGATTTTTTTAACTCAAATTTGCATAATGGATAACAACGTATAAATAAATCCATGTGAACGCGCAGGATAATTTGGTTTTATCGTAAGATAAACAATTTGGAAGGAATTTCCAGAATTGCAATCAATGTTTTGGATTTCCCATATATTCACGTTTTTTAATTATGTCTCGCAATGGATCTTTAAAGCTTATTTTGTGAACCCAATTACGGATATCAATATAAAGTACTTTTATTAACATCCATTCAAAATTTGGTAATGATATTACCAACCGTTCAGCAGAAATCATCAACACCTGTTTGCGCGCATTTGAGTTGGGCCAAGCTCAGCGTACCCTCTTAACACAACAAATGACACAACACTTTCACAAATAATTTATAATTTCGTACACGGGCTTCAAGAACGAGGAACTTCACAACTGACTACACAAGGATGTGTCTAAAGACTGAAGATATTCCTATTTCCTATACAAACCAAGTCGCATCTGTGAACTTTTACCGTCATAAAATCATTTATGAAATTGCAGTTTGTGCCCGCCTTACAGAGGGGGTCCAAGCAAAGTGTCATAAATGTGGCTGTTTCCGGATTAGCTGATGTTCGGAGAAAACCCTCGTCGTTACGCCTGTCATTGCCGTCAATGCTCTCAACTTTCTGTGTCGGTAGAAGTGGGTGGGTGTATGTAATCGGTATTGATTGATTTATAAATAAGTGTCCCCTCCTAAGAAAATATAATTCAGTCTCCATCCCAAGTAGGCTACAGGTAAAATAATAAAGTGTTAAACCAAAATTTTTAATTTTTACACATTTCTAAAATATTATTAAAATTACAACAAATATGCAGCAGCACTTCGCGGACCGGTAGCAATCCGGTCCGCGGACCACCGGTTGGGAACCACTGATCTATAGGGTGATAAGGATAGAAATGATGAAGGGAAAACTAAGGGAGGATATGGAAATCCTGGGAATATGAGGGGACGGAGAACTGCATGGGTCTAAATGTAGATAAATGCAAGTGGATCCGATTCACCAGAAGGAAAAACAATGGTGAAGAGGGAGGAGGGTACTCAATCATGGGGAAAACCCTAGAAAGGGTAGAAATAATAAAATATCTTGGGGATATGGTTCCATTTCAGCTCAAATGGAATGACCATATTAATACAGTGATAAAAAAGGGATTCAGGTGTTTTTAAATTTCGTAATGAGGACTCTCAAAGGGGCAGGGCAGGGCATAAGGGGATAGGAAATACGTGTTTAAAATTGTTTACGTTTTAGTCTTAAGAAATTGTTTATAACAAAACAAAATTCTTACGACGAACCAATCAGAAGTTCTGTTATTTATGACGAGACCAATGAAAAGGAGTAACTAAGATGGCGCCCGTGCCAGAAACTTGTGAAAAGTCTTCCTCAGATCCTTGTAAATATACCATTTTAAAAGTGCAGTTGCAAAAATATTTCATGCAGAATAGCTTTTTTAAGTAAACCCAAAGTAGGCCTAAGTCGTAATAATCCCATCGTGCCTGCCTTCCAGTGAATGCAAGGAATCAAAGGTAATAGTCCCCCCATGTGCTCCCTCAGGAAGGCCTAGGCTTGGGCATTGCCACGCCGTAAGCCAAACCCCAAAGGCACGGTTTTTCAGCCCAATTCCAAAAATGTTTGCATGGGTAACCCTAGCAGCACGAAGTATTAAAGAACCCCAGGTTAGGCTTTTGTAACAAAATTGGAGCCCCCTTTTTATACTCTAAAACACTAGTACCCCAGACAGCCTAACCTAAAAACTACTAACTGCCAGTAGCAACCCCCACCACCGCCCGCGCCCAGAGCTGAACAAAGTTAACCCACCCACTCCCATCACAAAAAGTGCTGTGCTGTCGCAGAATCTGAAAAAAACCACAGGGAGCAAAGTACCTGGGCCTGGGCCTAAGTAAACTAAGCCATCCCCTACCAACAACTAAATAAAAACTCAATCCACGAAATCAACTGAGCCAGGCTGGGCCCAAAGCGGGATAAAACACGTAGAGCAACACGAGTCCAAGAAAACTGATTTAAAATCTAGCAAGCCGAATTTGGGAACCAACCCAACCCAACCCTACCTTGGGTAAACAAGTAACCCAAACCCACAGTCCCCATTTACGAAAAATGGACAAAGTGGAACCGCTGCGCCACCACCTAACTGCTAGCTGCCCCTAGATCCAAAAACGGGGCACGCAAATGAAAACCTGACCATCAACTGGGCCTAAACCAGTCCAATATAATGACGTCTTTGATATCTTGATCACAGTGACTCAAGTTTAAGGGCTTCAAATTTTGCCCCGCAAGGGGCCTGGGTCCTATCATTTGGCCCTATACCCGGAATAAACGCCGCACCAGCGAACAATCGTCTAAAACAGCCCAAGCTCCCCGGAGCAAAGATTAAAACAGTAATTTACACTGTGGAACCAATTCACTGGGTAACAAAGACAGCTCAAATCAGACATATATATCAACTTTTTGGTCAGACGGAGCCTATTTCCCAACGCCAAGTGGCATACACTAGCTCATCTACCGCACAGAGTCCCAAACAGCCAAATAGTTTTCCAAAAAACCAAAAATTTCGGGGGTCGCCTCCCCAGCATAGTGTTGTGAATCAAAAAACCCAATCTCACAACCGACTTTCCCGGGGGGGCCCTCCCCCCTAAGGGACGGGGTGTTGTAAACTTAACAATGATACAAAAATCTCTCAACCCTTTGACTGGCGCCCAAACACCAATTCCATTGTAACCCAGTATTCCCACCTAAAGAGAAACGAAAACTGCCCCCCCCCCCCGGGTTCTGCATCCCCCTACCCACAGACCTCAAACCCAAGCAAAAGGGCCCCAACAACATTTTGCACGTGAGGGAACTGAGTCAAAAAATTTCATTCCCCCCCCCCCCACCCCAACCCCCGCACTATACCCCGTTTCTAAGATGAGAAACCCTCCCCCAAACCCCCCCCTTAACCATCCAACCCAAGCGTCAAACCCCACTCTAAGCTACGCGGAACGAGTCAATGACCTAGTACCAACCAAACCCCCGCCTTTGCAGGTACCTCCGGCCTACACCAGTAAGGTAAAAAAACTGTGGAAAACCTCTTTGACACCCCCAAACCACCCCACGGGTCCACTGCGTAGCCGCCGCCCCTTAGAAGCTAAAGGATTGGGGGCAATCTTTAAATCTAAATTTGGCCAGTTGATCTTCTCTACCCCAAAAACAAAGAAGTAGGTGAGATGGCCCCTTGCACTGTAGGGAAAGGGGTCCTTTTAATTAATAAAAAAAAAGAGCATCACCACAAACCACGTATGAAACCTTGAAAGTCTTCATCAAACTAGATCCCCGCAGATATCCCACATATAGATAGCCATCCCACGTATGGGTGGGGGCTAGATAGGATGTTTTGGCCCCTCGGAAAGAGACCATCTCAAAATTTTCAAAAATCAAGTACACAAACCCTGGTCTACACCCACCCAACACCTCTTTGGTTACAAGCGGACGGGGCTACCCTTTTTGCGTCCCGACGTCTAACTTTAGGGCTGAGCCAACCAAAGAAGTCTCGACTCCGCGGTGCCAGGCCTAGAGGTCTCGAATCCAGCTGCTGACCCGGCCCAAGGGGATCGACCCCCAGCGGTATTCCCCGGCCCCCTAGGCGTCCCCTTTAACTCCAGAGGGTTGTGCCCCCGCCCCTTTAGACGTCTCGATCCACGACTGAGCCCAAACCCCAAGAGTTCTCCACTCCAGTTGCAGGCCTTCCTAGATGAACTCAACTCCAGAGCCGAGCCCGGGCCTTTAGGGCTTCAATTCCAGAGGTTTCCCCCCGCCCCCTAGACGTCTCAATCCCATCGACTGAGCCCAACCAAAAAATGTCCCCCACCTCCAGCGCAGACCCGGCCTAGAGATCAAACTCCAAAAAAGGGCCCGATCGGCCTAGACGTCTCAACCCCCAGAGGTTTTGCCCGCCCCTTGAAACCCAAAAATTTTTTTCCCAAGCAGCCAACCCCCGGCCAAAGAAAGCCTGACCCCAGGGCGGCAAAAAAAACCCCCAAAATTTGTCTCCAAAGTCCAGCGGTGAGGTCCGGCCAAGTTTTTTTTTTTGTCTCGACTCCCCAGCTTTTGTACAGGGGCCTGATGTTCAAACTCCAGGGTTGTGCAGGCCATTTTGTGAACTCAAACGAGGGGGGCCACCAGCCCATGGAGACTCCGGAAGCTCCGGGAAAAACCTTTGGACCCCTTGCCGATTTCTCCCCCGGTCCGCAACCTCAAATTTCTTTTTACCATAACAGGTAAAACTTGACTTAAAAAAATTTGGGACCCTATAAAACCCCTTAAACCCCCCAAAAATCCCCAGTATTATTGCCCCTTGCCAAAAAAAATTTTAGGTAGCGGCCTTAAAAATTCCCTCTTAACCCCCATTTCCCCCCCATTTCTCCCACCCCCAAAACCGCCCCCAACCTTTAAAAAATTATTTAAAAAACAAATGACAAGTTTTTTTAGAAAACCCCAGGAAAAAAATAAAAGTAACCAACAAGTACCTTCCCTATTTTTTTTCCTTCAGACTTTTGGTCACTCCATGAATATAATTCTTTTTTAAAATACTAAGGGAATTTCTGCCCCAAAAATTTTCCCAAAGGTGGGGAAATTTCAAATTTTCAAATACCCCAGAAATTTTTTGGGTGGGCAAGCGAAAGACTTCCTTTTCATGAAAAAAATTTACTTGGGGTTTTTTTTTTTTTTTTGGGGTTTTTTGGTTTGTTAACTCTACCGGAAAAGGAATCCACTTGGAAAAAAATTTTGAGGGCCTGAAATTTAATTTAAGGGTTAGTTTTTTCAACGAAAAATTTTTTTCTTTGAATGGACTTTAGATTTTTTCATTTTTAGTCGAAATTTTCACTTTTGGGGATCTAAAAGGGGGGGTACAATTCAATTTTTTCGGCAAAATTATGGTATGTGTACCTTTAAAAGGGGAAAATGTTTTGAAAATTTTAAAATTATTAAAAAAAGTTTTTAATATAGTTTTTTATTTTTCGCTTTTTTTCTATTTGGCCAATTTAAAAAAGGGGGGGTTACGTTTTATTAAATGGAATTAAGGTATGGGGTGAACCTTTTTAAAAGGTGAAAAGTTGCCGTTTAAAAAAATGTTTTTTGTATAAGTTTTAACGGAAATAAAAAAAATTGACAAGAAACAATAGAAATTAAAAAACAACACCTACAAGCGGGGCAGAAAAAACAAAGCAACAAAGCACTTGCAAAGAAAAGATATCCCAGGGGCTAAAAATTTAAAAAAAACTCATCCACAACGCGGCGGGAAATTTAGCTTTTTTTCCTAGTTTTAAAACAATAAACCACTTGCCAAAAAAAAGACTTTTATGCTTTTGCTTGCTCGTGGCCCTTCCTGACCACATATCCATTTTTCAATTTACCGTAAACCCCAGGCTTCAAACTTTTTTGACAAAGTTAATGAGGTTTTACTCCTAACAAAAAATTTCCTCATGCTGAATTTGTTTTATGCACTGATCATAATATAGCCTTCGTCACCATCGCATCACGCTCTAAATCCTTTATCTAGTTCATCATTTAAAATTCTCGAGCAATTTCAATCCAACCCTGTAATACTACCAGTACACCTAATTGACAATATTTTCACCCCCATCCACCCCACACGATTTCTTCAACCCCCAACTGATCCGGCCTGTTACCACCACCCTTTTAACCTATATCTATCTCTCTCTAATTTTTGTCCCACTGCTCCAAAGATAATTTTTCAGGAAAAAATCCTTCACCTGATAAATTTCTTTTTTTCAGACACGTTAAGTAAGGAAGCCTGCAAACGCGTCGCTCCAGGAGATGCGGACCAAAATTTTTTACGTTTTTTAAAAACTTTCACACCTTCAACACCGCCTTTTTCCCCTTTTAAGTCGCCCCAAAAAAAATCTAAGGCCAACCCCTGGATTACAAGGAACTCGATCTGAAGCCCGGCTTTGGGGATCACTCCCCTTTTTAGTAAAGTCCTCTCCCTTTACCCATCCCAAGAAATCTATTGAACCAAAAAAATCTCACGCGAAAAATTACGACAAGCTAAAAATCAAACACAATGACCCAATCCCTCATCTAGCAAACTCAAAAAAAACATGGTCTATGATTAAATACAGACCACGGGCCCCCCTTCTTAGCTCTAAACTGTCAATTTCTGTAACGGAAAGGGGATTTCAGACCCCGCTTTTCAATGTGACACTTAAAAAAATTCTTTGTCAATCAGCCAACAGGGGAAAATTCTAATAGCACCAACCCCTGTCCTCTCCCTCAGATATCCAATCAACCCCAACCCGCCGCCACATCTTTTTATATCCAACCACACCTATGGGAAATAGCGAGAGCATGACAAAACTAAGTACAAGATTCAGTGGTCTAGATGAAGTGCGGGGTCCTCTTGTCAAATGGCTGATCTTTCTCTTTTTCCCCTACACATTTTTAAAAAAACATTTTTGAGGGGTTTTTCTTCCCCTTCCAACTAAAAGGGAGCCAAAAAAATCCCATCTTAAACAAAAGGCAAAAAATAGATATGAATAAATAGCCCCTTTTACTCCCCTTTCCCCCATTTCTAAACATTTTAAAAACGTATGCACGACGCTTAATGCTTCCTAAAAATTTTATAATTGCCGTCGCAAGCAGCATGGGTTCTTTAAAAAAAAAGCCACCACTACCCCTATTTTAGTTTTCTCTCCCCCCCTTTTTTCTTAGCAAAGGTGATATGTGTGGGAGTTTTTTTGATTGATAAAGCGTTTGATTCAATAGACCCAAAATTTTCTAACAAAAAATAGAAACTCCGGTATTCGCGGGCCCTCTTTGTTGGATATCTTTCCTTTTGTCACAACCCCCAAAAATTTTGGCTCAAGGCAATAAACAACCAAATCATAAAAAAAATCCATTTTAAACCCCCCTATTCTCTGCGGAGTACCCCCGGGGTCTTTATTTGGGCCCTAGCATATATTCTTTTTGTCAACGACCCAAACAGATTTTTTTGGGAAAATGGGACCCTCAGCCAATATGTGAGACTCCAGCCAAAATTAAAACCCTACCTAAATCTAAACCAGAAACTGACCCTTCCCCCCTAATGAAAGAAAAGTAAGCAGATGTCGCCTATTTTCCCCAACAACAGCTTCCATTCACGTTAAAACGATGTATCTGTATTTTCACACTTCCAATAATACTCCTCTATCAGTCCCCTTTTAGTCTAAATCCAAACATCATTCCCCCCTCCAAACTCTGTAAAAGTCCTAGGCCTCACACTTTTTAGAAAAAACCTTGACTGGTTTCCCCCCACTGCGATCATGTAGCCAACAAAACCTACGGGATGTTTCTTAATTTGAAAAAAGAAACAAATTTTCCCCCTCCGTACTTCTATGGTAATTTTTCACAATTAATCTCTCTATCATTGGACTGCTATTTTTGGGGGGGCTTCCCCCCATGCTAAAAGGGTATTCGTTCTCCAAAAGAGGCCATAAGAATTTAGCGGAGTTCGAGGCGCCATTCTGAGAGTCTCTTTAAAAACTTGGTGTTCTACATTAGCATGCACCCCTTTTTCGGTCGCTGCGATATTTGTTCGCTCCCAAAATCCCCTCTTTCCCCCCAATGCACGGTGACTCCCACAAACTTTGAGCCCGCCCCCCACATTCACCCTCCGCCCCCAATCTATTCTTTTTGAAAAAGGGCCGGAATATTAGCCCCCCCTATAACAGCTCCCCAACCCGGGGGGGCTCGTGTATAGGGGCACAGGTTTCACGTGCACCCCCCAAAAATTTGCGCAACTAATTCCAAATTTAAGGTTTGGCCAATCTCGTAAAATCCCCCAAAAAATCGTTGGATTGTTTGTATGGGTATTTTTGGGTAGCCCCGGCAAGCATATTCGGCAAAAGCATTTTGAGTAAGTGCGCCCCGGGGGAGAAAACTTGAGTTTTGCACACTTTTTTTGGTTTTAACACGGAAAGGCCCGGCAGAACAAGCCTAGGTTGTCTTTTGTTATACAACGTCTGGTATAGCTGGGGTTTTTTGCACGGCACAAGGGTTTTAAAAACCGTTACTTCCATTCAAAAAACCTTGGGTATTGTGTCCGCCATTCATTCACCCCCACTCCCGGGCACTGTCGTAGCCAGGAAAGTTGTACTCGACAGGGTTTGGGAAGTGAGATAACAGCAGTTTTTAAGTGACGAAAAAATGTTTAAAATTATCGTACCGTGAGTAAAATGACTAAATAGACTTCGTTAATTGCGATCTAAAAAATAAACAGTTTTTTTAAAAAGATCGTGTGATGTTTAGGCGGGCGGAGGAGAGGAGAGACATTTTTTTCGGGTATGTAATTTTTAAACAAGCATAAAATAATAATTTTTTTTTGGTTTTCTATAATAAAAAATTTAAAATTTGGGGGTTTTTTCCGCCAAAAAAATTTGAAAAAATATACCTAAAGTCGTTTTCCCCGGGGATTCAGACCATTAATGTCTGAAAAAAATTTTGCCTCGCCGGGTGGGGGTGCCCCCAAACCCCTTTGTTTTGCCAGAATGACTTCGAAATTATGTGCCCCCCACAATAATGATACGAGCCGCCCCTGTCCCCAACCCAATCAAATCCTGCCCCACAATGCATTTTTTTAACAAACCTTAAATTTTTCTTTTTACCAAAAGATTTTTTACCAAAAGAAACCTTAGGAATAAATAAAATAACGTATAATAATAAGCATTGTTATTTTCTCTTTAGAAATTTTTTCCATAGAGGGTTTTCCCAGTAAAATTTCATTTCATTTTTATTTTTATTTCATTTAATTTATTCATCAACTCATACAGTTTGACTGATTTCGTCATTTTTAAACAAAACATTATCATATATTTTTTTTCAATTTTAATTTTCAGTAGGGGCCCAAAAAACAGACACTTTATAGAAAGCACTATCTAATAGATATTCCTTAAAAAAAAAATTTAAAACGAGAAAGAGTCAATTTTCTAATACACGGTACCCCCATTTTACAACTCCCTTTAAACTAGGGCTTCGTTAAAAACACCAAATTTTAAATTTCACTTTGGAAAATCTTTTTGTGTCGGGGGTTAAAGAGTGAATTTCGTCATTCAAAGTAAAATCCCTGTGGTGTTTCTCACCCTAAACGAGTTAAAAATTATAAAGAGGGGACAGTAAAATTTCCCGGCGTTTAAAAATGGGTTTTCATGATGTCCCATTTCTTAATCCCAGCATTGACCTTAGCACTCTTTTTTTAGCTTTGAGAACTCTTCCCCGTTTTGGGGACTCGCCCCCTACTATGGGACCCTCCTTAGCACCGAATATACAAACCTAATACATAGTTATCAGGGAGTCAAACCATAAAAAATTTCGGTTGTTTAAAGCATAACAAAGGGAAAAATCCTAGCACACATTAATTAGCGGTTTCTCCACTTTAAAGGTAACAAATATTTCCAAATTTTTTTAAATTTTCATTTTTTAATATTACACCGTTTTTTTAAGTATTGTTAAAAATGAAACAGGCCCCATACTGAGAACAATATACCATGGTTTTATCCTTGTTTAGTATGTATAGGTATTTGAAGCAAAATATACTTTCAACTTACGATTAATAAACACACATAACAAAACTTTTAGAAAAAACACCAAACCTTCATATCAAAAGGATGAGATCTAAAAAAAAAGGGGCCCAAATCATCTACCCCCACTTTTTCGCAATTTTTAAATTTATAAAAGTCAGTGTCCCAAAACAGCATCCCCAAAGCTTGGAAAAAAAGAATTTTTCGATTTTTAATTTAAAGTAAAGTTTATCCAAATTTTTTTTTTTAATAATTTAAACTTTTAAAATCAAATTTATTTTGCCAAGCTTTTCGAGGATGCTGTTTTGGGAACGGGACGTTTTGAATTAGAAAGCGCAATGTGGAAAGGGTAGTAGTTTGGCCTTTTTTTAGACCATTTTTGAGTTGTAAGGGTTTTGGGTGATTTCTACAAGTTTTTGTTTTGTTGTGTCTCTTTCTTTTTCAAGTTCATTTCAAAATTTTTTGTTAAAATATAATATTTTTTTCAAGTTGATTTAATTTTATGGTATTAGCAAAAACAATAGGATGTAAAAAAATCAGACCCCGGATTCATGTACTCCTGGGGATAGGGGTTTTAACATGGTATAACGACGGTATAAGGCTGGACCCCCAAATTTTGAGTTCGGGGAGGGAATTTAAACGCAATTTTAAAACGAAGGTTTTCGTTTTTGAAGGAATTGGGATTCTTGAACGGGATCGTGGAAAACGGGGGTTTAAAAGGGGGTTTTGTTTGGAGTTGAAAGAGCCCAAAAAAAAAACACCCGGGGAAAAAAAAAAAAAAAAAATCCTAACCCCCCTTTTTTTTTAAAAAGAAATTTTGCTAGGGGATTTAAAAAAAAGAAGCTTCCGAAAAAAGTTTCTTTTTTTTTAAATTTAAATTCTTTTTTTTGAAAAGGCCCAAAAAAAAAAATTTTTCCTTTTTAAAAA
>JAMZAV010005592.1:0-42431 GCA_024449915.1 Sweltsa coloradensis
GGAGAAGGTTCTCTGGGTCTCACTCACACTGGAGAAGCTTCTCTGGGTCTCACTTACACTGGAGAAGCTTCTCTGGGTCTCACTTACACTGGAGAAGCTTCTCTGGGTCTCACTTACACTGGAGAAGCTTCTCTGGGTCTCGCTTACACTGGAGAAGCTTCTCTGGGTCATTGCATAATATGCATATGCTCACCTGTCAACCTGACTGCCACCTCGAGAACTATTTGGGCTACAAATCGCTTCCATATACTTTAACATGCAAGCTGCCATATTCAAGATGACTTCAAATTGTCACGGAAGTGGATTAATGACTGCGGATCTAGCGTACCTAGGTGTTCAATATCTAAGGTCTGGACCGGCACCTCCAACAAGAAAAACTAGTTTAGTAACTTCTGGAATCTGGACAGGCCCCATCCATTATTTTTGAGAAAAATTGTACCTGGATATCGAGGAACTTTATTTTTACCAAGGTAGGCCTAGGCCGCCTACTACGTCAAATTATGGGAAGGAGGCCTAACAATACAAACAAGTAAAAAATAAAAAAAACTTGAGACAATTTCAAATTTTGAATGTTTGCACATCTCTACTGATGACACATTTATAATCCTAGAACTGATGGGCTTAGTCCACATCAGAAGTAAAAAAATTCTGCCTTAAACAGGAATAGAACCCTGAACCTTCCGATTGGAAGCACTAACCACAAAACCTACGAGCCACACAACATTGAACATAATAACTTGCGTTCTAGGTAGGATCAATAAAACGTTACTTTAGCCTCCCTAGGTTTCTCACCATTTTGAGCCTATATTGCTACAATGCATAGGCCTACCTAATTAGATAAATTAGGCCTACTAATTAATTTTGTAATTTGCAGCAGTGACCTTCAAGATTAAGCAGTTCAGTGCAATAAAACTCACCTCAGGTGTCGGAAGATCAGATGGTATTCAACGCTTCCCGTTGATGAGATGAGAGAATCATGATTCACGAGACACTCATAGTTCAGAGTTCGCTTTAAGCGAGAGCTTATTGAGGGGATCAGAACACAGCGCATAGTTCACTTGTCGCGGGAGATCACGCGGGGATAGAAAACAATGTGGAGCCAACGTCATCCAGTTGGCGAGATGGACAGTCATAGTTCACAAGTTCACTTATCGCGGGGGTCAGAATACAATGTGGAGTCCTCGGAGTTATCGTGTTCCGAGCAGAGAGGCACACAATTCATCTACGCTGGAGATTCCCTTTGTAGCCAGTCTGAAACAAAAGAAATAGTAACTTAGAGCATGGGGATATTACAGAAACATCTTATCAATTTCCTCAACTTTCCTAGTTCTCCAGACATTTATTTTATAGTATCGGAATCAAATACTTTGTGACCTAAATGGTAGCCTAGAAGGGTAATTTGACGGAAGTGTTATTTTGCATTAAATTTACGATTTTTCTTTTTCTAACTGAATATTACTATGTATTTACTTGGTTTTTGGCCGTGGAAATTAGTTTCTGGACTTATTTAATCACGTTTAGTTTGCTTGAATCGGTCATTTCTCGTTTTGGTACTAGGCCTAGTTCAGTTGGTGCGGTCCAACTTTTCAACAGCTATTTTTTTCAAAGAAAAACAATAAAAAGCAACTTCAAATGAGAAATAAAAGAAGAAGAACTCATTATTAACCATTTATTTTTACAAATCACTCTGAAAATAGGATGCTACCCTAATTACCTATATAAAATAATGAACACAGATTGAGCACAAACACTTGCTCATTTCACTGTCATTGGTTTGCCATGTTTGCTATTTAAGTCTTGATGTTACTTACTAGGCCTACCAACCTTTTTCACAAAAATACTCCCTTTAACGTCGCGATTTCAAACGAAAGTCCTTTTGTGTTGAAAGTCCTTTATATTTAAAATAGCGACAAAGGTTTTGTAGGTAGAGTATTTTAAGAAACGAGGAGTGACGCGGCCTAGGCCTACCATGCCGAGAAGTTGTATGTGCTAACTACAATAGAATGAACATGCTTTGCTGTTAAGTAACAAAAATACCTTCAAAACCTTTAATGTCGCGATTTCAAATGAAAGTCCTTTATACTTAAAATAGCGACGTTAGGTTTTGCAGGTGGAGTAGGCCTATTTTAAAAACGAGGAATGATGCAGGATGCAGGTTGGTACGATGTAGGCCTACAATGAACATGAAGGAAGGAGGAGTGAACTGAGCATGGCCGACGGGCATTGTGCGTGCCTTTGTGATTAATTGTATATTTTCGGAGAGGTTAGTGTTTAATAAATCATTTATAATGAGTTCTTCTTGATTTATTTCTGATTTGAAGTTGTTTTTTGTTGTTTTTATTGAAGAAAAACAGTGTTGAAAAGTAGGGGGCTACCAACCGAAGAAGTACCCGGTGACATGGTTTTTTCATGCATTTTTTTGGGGGAAATTGTCGGTAAAAGTGGGTTTCCGCGCATTTATTTGCAATTTACTAGTAATTTTGGATGGTTTAAAAAAAATGGTGCAAAATTAGCCATTTTGTCATACTACCCTTGTTCCGACCTGAAGGTTGAGCAATCCAATGCAATGAAACTAACCTAAGGAGTTGGGAGGTCGGCCAGGGTTGAACTCTTACCATGGAGCCGACTTCATTCGGTTGAGCAGGTGGAAACAGTTTTGACTGCACAAAAACTACATTGTTTTGGTATTGCATTCAGCCCACCACTTTATTCTTATAGGCTACGCACCAAACTCACTCTAAAAAGCTGAATTTCTACATTTTCGTCTGTGGTGCTGTACGTAGTTGGGAGCCCCCCACCCCCCAAAACCCCGTGCTTGGTCCCTTTCCGCGAATTAACATGGGAGGCTGTTTTGTTTCCTGGTCAGAGTTGGCAACCCTTTACTACACTGAGCAGGTAGGGTTATTTAGGACTGTAGAGTGATACGTTATGCTTAGTACGGCTTGACCTTGACCTTCATCAAGTGACCAACACATAGGATACAAGATGGGTTACCTAGATACAAGGCATGTTTGGGAGGGTCACTGTGCTAGCTTCGATCACCTCCTTTGCAGTGGGAACTGGATCGTCAGTGTAAAAAACGAACCCACGACCTCCTGCAAAGCCAAGTGTGGCCCTGGACCCAACAACACGATTTCCGAACATCACTAGCCTACCTTTTAACCCCAGGCCCCTACTATTAGGAAGCAGAGGGCTTAGTTACGGGCACCTTCATCAAGTGACGTAGGATACAAGATGGGTTACCTAGATGTAAAGCCTGCAAGGCATGTTAGGGAGGGTCACTGTGCTAGCTTCGATCACCTCCTTTGCAGTGGGAACTGGATCGTCAGTGTAAAAAACGAACCCACGACCTCCTGCAAAGCCAAGTGTGGCCCTGGACCCAACAACACGATTTCCGAACATCACTAGCCTACGTTTTAAACCCCAGGCCCCTACTATTAGGAAGCAGAGGGCTTAGTTACGGGCACCTTCATCAAGTGACGTAGGATACAAGATGGGTTACCTAGATGTAAAGCCTGCAAGGCATGTTAGGGAGGGTCACTGTGCTAGCTTCGATCACCTCCTTTGCAGTGGGAACTGGATCGTCAGTGTAAAAAACGAACCCACGACCTCCTGCAAAGCCAAGTGTGGCCCTGGACCCAACAACACGATTTCCGAACATCACTAGCCTACGTTTTAACCCCAGGCCCCTACTATTAGGAAGCAGAGGGCTTAGTTACGGGCACCTTCATCAAGTGACGTAGGATACAAGATGGGTTACCTAGATGTAAAGCCTGCAAGGCATGTTAGGGAGGGTCACTGTGCTAGCTTCGATCACCTCCTTTGCAGTGGGAACTGGATCGTCAGTGTAAAAAACGAACCCACGACCTCCTGCAAAGCCAAGTGTGGCCCTGGACCCAACAACACGATTTCCGAACATCACTAGCCTACGTTTTAACCCCAGGCCCCTACTATTAGGAAGCAGAGGGCTTAGTTACGGGCACCTTCATCAAGTGACGTAGGATACAAGATGGGTTACCTAGATGTAAAGCCTGCAAGGCATGTTAGGGAGGGTCACTGTGCTAGCTTCGATCACCTCCTTTGCAGTGGGAACTGGATCGTCAGTGTAAAAAACGAACCCACGACCTCCTGCAAAGCCAAGTGTGGCCCTGGACCCAACAACACGATTTCCGAACATCACTAGCCTAGCCTACCTTTTAACCCCAGGCCCCTACTATTAGGAAGCAGAGGGCTTAGTTACGGGCACCTTCATCAAGTGACGTAGGATACAAGATGGGTTACCTAGATGTAAAGCCTGCAAGGCATGTTAGGGAGGGTCACTGTGCTAGCTTCGATCACCTCCTTTGCAGTGGGAACTGGATCGTCAGTGTAAAAAACGAACCCACGACCTCCTGCAAAGCCAAGTGTGGCCCTGGACCCAACAACACGATTTCCCAACATCACTAGCCTAGCCTACCTTTTAACCCCAGGCCCCTATTAGGAAGCAGAGGGCTTAGTTACGGGCACCTTCATCAAGTGACGTAGGATACAAGATGGGTTACCTAGATGTAAAGCCTGCAAGGCATGTTAGGGAGGGTCACTGTGCTAGCTTCGATCACCTCCTTTGCAGTGGGAACTGGATCGTCAGTGTAAAAAACGAACCCACGACCTCCTGCAAAGCCAAGTGTGGCCCTGGACCCAACAACACGATTTCCGAACATCACTAGCCTACCTTTTAACCCTACTATCTGGAAGCAGAGGGCTTAGTTACGGGCACAGCCCTCCCCCCCCCCCCCCCCCAATCAAACTACCAAAGTACACGCCCTACCTGTGTCTACGTAGCCTACACGTACACACGATTGGATTATTAATATCAAATATGCATTTTAATGTGACGACTACTAAGGTAAATGAATGCCTAGGCTTATCCGAAACCCTAAGGGTCGAACATGATTTGGCAATGTTGACCGTACCTCGCATGCATGGCACGGGCGCGAGAGATTGCAGGCCTCAAGAAAGGAGGAAATAAACAATATTATACAATTAATTCAAGAAAGGACTTATTACCTACCTCTAGCCGTGCTAGAATTAATTCAATGTTGAGAACGTTAACACCTATAGGAACGTGAAGGGCGGAGTGAGAAGACAATGACCACGAGGTGTCTCGAAACCAACTTTTGAGTTGTAGGCCTAGGTGTTGAAAGTGTGCATAAGGTTGGAGAGAGAACATCTACGTTGGTTGGGCATATGAAAAGGATGGACCCGCCTAGGATACCAAGAAGAGAGATTGAAAAACAAGAAGGGCATAGGCCTATGAAGAAAGTGGGCAGACCGAGAGACAAGTGGGTGGATCAAATTAGGCTATAGACAGTGTTGAGAGAACAGGAATAACATGGAACAAAGTGGAAGCAGAAAGACTGGGAAAACCGGGAGAGATGGAGAAGCTATTAAACAGACCTCCGGTAGTGGAGGAGGTGAACGAGGAAGAAGCTGAGGACGTGGTTGTGTCAGGCCTGGCTAGCCGGCAACAAAGATGTTAGCCCAAGAAATGAAGTAGTGCACTACTGCTCCCCCAACCCAATTTAATGTTGGAAATGGGGTCAAGATATTGTTTAACCTTGGTTTTATAATAAGCGACTATGACGCTGTTATGTTCGTGGTAGTACTTTAGACAGAAATTAAAAAAGTGTAGGGTAGGCTATGCTAAGCTATGCAAACGCTTTTTCAGGCGTGTTGTTGGATGAGTGTAATTGGTGCATTGAGCTGCCATGTGTTATGCAGATTTTCTGTTGTTCTGTGAAAAAATTATTACTAAGTCGAAGACATTTTTTTGAAACGAAAAAAATCATAATTTTAAAAAATGAAGAAAAAACGGGAAATTGCGATTTTCATGAGAAATAATTTTCTGATTGCGCTCAAATTTTACACCAATATATTAATTCACAAAATTAAGGTTCTGTGAAAAAATCATTACAATCGGATAAAGCATGTAGCTGTTAAAAGTCAAAGAAATTGTTTAAAAATAAAAATAAAATCGTAAAATTGCGATTTTCATGAGAAATAATATTTTGATTGTTCTAAAAAACGTGGCAGTTCTCTACGTTCAGAGATTTCGAAGGCCTCCAGAAAATGTCATCGCAATTGGAGTATCGGTTTAGCCGGAATCGTGTTAACAAACAGACAAAAATACAAAAAACATTCCGGATTTTTTTCTACAGTGTAGTGAAATGGAATCTTCACTTTGCTCGCTATGCTCATCCAAAAAATGTATAGACCTACATACATTATAACATACATTGTCAATGAATAAAACTTAACTGTACTTATCTGTGAATTTGTATAGGCCTATACAACATTGTACTATGGTACTTTGTTTGATCCATGGGTTGATATAATTTTTGTGGTAGGCCTAGCCCTACTGATGCTAAACCAGGGAAACTTCTTTATCAACTCTGGTTTCCATGGTTACCAAGACCACGGGCACGGGCCCACTTGCACAACTTGGTTGGGAGATGCTCGAGGATAGGAGAAGAATGGACAGACTGGGTAAAATGTACAGGGTGACCAGAGCAAATGAGGGATGGGGTGAGATGTATAGTCACCTAAAAAGGGCTAATTATCCAACCAGAGAAGATCATACATGGAAATATGAGGGAGGTATATTGGCCACAGATGTGGGTAAGAACTCTTTCCCGGCTAGAATGGTGGTGGAGTGGAATAACCTTTCTGAGGGGTTAGTGGGGGCAAAGAAATTGATTGAATCACTGAAGCTGCTGCCAAAGGTGTAGCCTTACTAGGGAAGTGAGAGAATTGGAGACGAGAGTAAGAAGAGGCCTTGCTCAGTAAGGGAGCTATAGAGACTACGAGGGGATCGTGTGCATTGGTCAATGGGCATAAGAGAGCTAGAGCAAGGGATTATGGAAGCTGTGGGCATAAGATAGCTAGAGCGAGGGATTATGGAAGCTGTGGGATATAGAGGAGTGGAAGACGAAAAAGAAACCAGCCACCGACTAATAGTCAATAGCAGAAGATAGAATTTACAAAAAAACGCGCTAGGCATAGGCCTACGTATCTGAAAGATAAAAGCGACGGCACTTCTTCGGTTGGTAGCCCCCAAATTGTCAACACCTGTTTTTCTTCAATAAAAACAACCAAAAAGATTTACATTTTATAATTAGAGACTTATATTTGGATGAGCGAAGCGAGTGAAGCGAAGACTTCAATTTCACTGACCCCCCAAAAAATTTAGCACGGGTGTTTTTTTGTTTTTTGTTTGTTTGTTTTTCCGTCTGTTTGTTCGCTTTCTACCGGGCAAACGTCATATGCGATCTTGATGAAAATTTGACAGGACCTTCGAAATCTCTGAACTTAGACTTGCCACGTTTTTGGGTAGGCCTACAATCAAATAAATATTTCTCATGAATATCGTACTTTTACGATTCTTTTCGATTTTTTGTGCGATATTTTCGTGCCATTTGGGCCAATTCTGACCAAACGGGTAGAGCTACAACGTTCATATTTCACATGGACATTAAGGTTATGATGATGTAGTACCTTCTGAAAGAAAAAGTTGAAAAAGTTAGCCAGAATCTATAGAAATAAAGCTTTTAATATTATTTTTTTTATTTTTTGTGCGATATTTTTGTGCCATTTGGGCCAATTCTGACCAAACGGGTGGGGCTACAACGTTCATATTATACATGGACATTAAGCTTATGGTAATGTAGTACCTTTTAAAAGAAAAAGTTGAAAAAGTTAGCCAGAATCCATAGAAATAAAGCTTTTAATATAAGTTTTTTATTTAAGGTAAATAATACCAATTGACAAGAAACAATAGACTCTTGACAACAATCACCTACAATGCGTAGGCAACAAAACAAAGCACTTGCAAAAGTAAAGATATCCCACGCAAACTATAAACTTTAAAAAGCTCATCCATCAACGCGGCGGGACTTTAGCGTTTTCCTAGTATTAAAAAATACACTTGTATGTTTCATTTCATTCTGTTTTATTAACAATAATTGTAACCTGTAACTAGCAAGGAGTGACGCGGCCTAGATAGGCCTACCGTGCCGAGATGTTGTAGGCCTACCTACTCACCGTAATAGAATCAGGGCCGGATTAAAGCATTTGGCACCCCTAGGCTATTGGGCTACCTCTTCTTCTTCTCTTATGCCCACATTGACATATCTATGTCATCATGTGTCTTGACAACCAGTAAAGATAGGACTCCTGTTCCCTCCTGTCCATACCCCCTGGCATTTCCCCGTAGTGTCCTTTCAATATAGCGCATCTAAATAGATGTTGTCTGTCCTGTGTTCCATCACCACAGAGTTTACACATGCTGCTCTCCATCACACCTATTCTATGTAAGTGCTTTGCTAGCAAGTCATGGCCGGTATCTAGTCTAAACTGTGCTGTTGTAGTTCTTCTCCTATAATGGTTTGTCCTATCATTTCTTCCTTTCCTTGTGTTAACTAGCTCACTCCACATTTTATTCTTGCCTTTCTCCTTCCACGCCTTCTTTACCTCCGAGTTGCTGGCTGATTTCAGATGTGATTTAGCTGATCTGTATGAAATGTTGTTTATGAATTGCTTGGTTTTACTTCCCATTTTAGCGAGGAAATCAGCCTTCTCGTTTCCATTTATGCCGCAGTGTGCCGGTATCCACTGTAGCATTACTGTGTTACCCGCATTCATCAACCTCAGGATTCTTATCTTGCAGTTTCTTATTTCTGCTTCTGTTTCTTCTCTACTCACTATAGCCTGGATAGATGCTCTTGAGTCTGTTAGTATCACCACCTTCCTTTCTCTAAAGTATTCAATCTTCTCCAACGCTTTGCTTATTGCTCTCATCTCCCCATCAAAGTTACTCCTCAAAGTTACTTGATCCTGCTGGGAATGATTCCTCAAACTCTCTACTGTGTATTCCTGCACCTGCATTCCCTTCTCCTGGTGTTGCTGATCCATCCGTGTATATATGCAGCCACTCCTTCTCTGGGTATTCTTTGTGAATAAATCTTAGTGCCAGACTTCTCATATGCTCCTCTTGATAGTTCTTCTTTTTCTCTTGTATTCCTTCAATATTTAGTTGATGGTTTACTTCCAATGATGACATATGAATGTTTGGTTTTCCTATTTCTTGTCTGTTTTCAGTTATCACTTCCCCCATTAACTTTCCCACTACATTTCTAGCTTCAGTTATGAATGTTTTTTGTGTTTTAAGGCCTTCTTGGGGATCTCTGTCCCAATAATCTACATCCAAGCGAACCATTTTTTCGTACAGGCTTCCAGCTGCTACATTTCTCCTTGCTTCCAGTGGTGGGACTTCAGCTACTGTTTCCATTGCGGTGATAGGTGTGGTTTTCACTCCTCCTGTTATGATCCTCAGGGCTTTATTTTGGATAATGTTGAGCTTGTCCAAGTGTGTTTTTGAAGTGTTAATCAACATGGCATTTCCATATTCCAACACTGGACGTAAAGACGTATGTATGTTTTGTATGTCGTAGATAGTGTATTGACATTGGCTCCCCAAGTTACCCCTGATACTCTTTTCAGTAAGCCTAGTCTTTGTTTACTTAATTGGCACATTCTGTTGATATGGCTAGACATAGTCATTTTCTTATCCATCATTACCTACCTATACCTACCTACCTACCAACCTACCTTCACAAAAAAATAAAAATACTGAATATTTTGGAACTTACTGCATTGGTGACTACTACAATGGTTTCCTGCGTGCTTTCTATTTTGAGCACCACTTAACTTTATTTTATGTTCCATGTTGTTTCAGTGTTTCACTGTTGTCACTCACTTCATTTGCAAATAAGAGTTATAATATTCAAACATAAAATCACAATATACCCACTTAATCACTTTAATTAGTACGGTACTGTAAAGGTTTAAACACAATACTGTAATACAATAGAACAAATTAATTTGTGTGCAGAGCGTTAACCCGAAAATGAAAAAAAGAACTTAGCACTCGCGCCATTTACGAATAACCATTTTAATATTTAATAAATTTGTTTGCCTCGCACAGAACTGACACGACTGTTTGGCCGAAAATGTTAATACGAACTGAGTGGTGTCTTGGTTTGGCCCTTGAGCTTGACTACTTGAGCTATGTCCTCTTTCCCCCCCCCCCCCCCCAAAATCAATTAGTTATTTTAGTTAAGACAACTTTACACTTTGAGTTAAAAAGACTCCTGAACGACATTCATTTTAACTGTTGTAAGAATTATATTTACTCAAACTTAAAACATGTGAACAAGGCTTGGTGGTTTGAAAGAAGGGATGAATGCTGCAGGTCAGTGTGCTGATCGTGGGAGGGAGGGGGGGGGGGGGGGGGGGACGCCGATGTGTGAGGTTCCTGTCATAAATTTATTGAGAGTGACTAATTCTATAGAAAATATGCTTTGTCGAAGACCCAAATTTCTATTTAGTCCTCAGTTTCAAAGAAAACAAACACCATAAAGTTCTCTTCCCGAGTTGAGAGCGGCTGGCATCGTATTGATATAGTCCTTCTAATAGCTTACTACCCTGGAAATTTAGAGGTTGGCATAGGAATACCAACTACTTTTTAAAATTCATTTAGGCCTATGTTACAATAACATTTAGGAGACAATGCGCGGAGCTCTCAGTGGGCGCCCTCCGAGAGTTTGCGCCCCTAGGCTACAGCCTAGTTAGCCTAATGGTTAATACGGGCAAGAATAGAATCAACACGTTTTTGCTGTTATAATAGGTAACAAAAAACTTCAAAACCTTTAACGTCACGTATTTTAGAAACGAGGAGTGATACGGCCTAGGCCTACCGTGCCGAGATGTTGTAGGCCTACTAGCATACTCACTGCAATAGAATCAACATGTTTTTGCTTTTATAGTAGGCCTACATAACAAAAAACTTCAAAACCTTTAATGTCGCAATTTCAAATGAAACCCTTTTTGGGCAATTCCATACTAAAGTGACCATAACATAAAGAAATTAAATATTTACAATAATTTTTGTCATTTATAGAAATGATATAGGCCTAGCCTAGTATGTTCATAAACATCATTCCCTGAAAATTTCCTACAAACAAAAATTTATTTTCCATTTTAGGCAGGTTTTTATCAACGAGTGTATTTATTAAATAATATTAACACGTAATCTTTCAATAAATGCTAATTTTAAAAAATGTATCAAAATATAATAATTTAAAGATGACTATTATGAAAACTAAATGACTCGAGTATTGTTAAAAAGTGTAGGGCTATAACTCCTTTTTCTAGGAATCATGTTAATTGAGTTTCACACTCGTAATTCTGTTACAAAAAAGCACCGTTTTCTCTTTAATGTTAGCCCCTATAGATGGAGCATTAAAATAATACCCTAATTTATATGAATATATCATTCGGCCTACCTAGTTAATTTAATTTGAGGTGTAACAGAATTAATTTAAACCACTATTAAAACAACTAAAATTAAGTTTAAAAATGCAATACCTATTTACTGACTAATGAGTAATGACATGTTATGTTTTAATTTTTGTGACACTTTATCACATAATTGAGCTATTTAAATCACAAGCGTAATACTTTTACAGCCGTATGTAATTCTGTTACATCTATGTCGTAATTCTGTTACCACTGTTAAAACGACTAAAATTATGTTTAACCCGAGAGTAGTCGCGCCCCTGTTTGTAACGTTAGTAGTCGCGCCCGGTCCTTTAGACCGCATTATTTATTATGGGCTAATAACGTTAGGATGACGTTTTGATTACCAATATAAGATAATTTATCATATATATGACAGCATACATGGTTATATTAATCAATTATCAATCAATAATCAATAAATAATCAATCAATAATCAATTAAACATAAAATGTTGCAAACCTACAAAAAAATATAAAAATATGTTTTGAAACACCCTGTAGTTCAAATTATTAGTAAACCAAGACAGTAATATTATGCCTACACTGTATGTTGAAGAATAATCAACCTACAATAACAAAATACATGTCTCATCGTAGTGATTGAGTATGCATATTTTTGCCTCCCTTAGTAGTCGCGCAGCGGTCGAAAAGACCAAGCAACCGAACAGGACCTCTTATCTTAGTTGAAGTTCTGCAGAACACTGAATCGCGTATTGCACACTGGCTTCACAAATCTATTTTGGGAAGGTAGGCGGAACTAGACAAGTCACGCATGCGTACTGTACAAATACCAATTGTTGAAAAAAAAAGTCGGTCTAAAAGACCACACGCGACTACTCTCGGGTTAAATGTGCCGTACCGGTACCTATTGTCTGATTAATCAAATTTTGTTTTCATTTCTGTTTCCATTTCTATTTCATTCCTATCACATTATAGAGCTATTTAAATCACAAGCATAATTCTGTTACATCCATATGTAATTCTGTTACGCTGTAAATTAATTAATATTAAATAAATACAAACATATCCTTATTCCTTACAGATGTCAACAACATTATTTCTATCTAACCTTTGTTGTATGTGTACAATCAATACAATTATTCCAATTTAACTCAATTCACAGGAATCAAGGTGCGCGGAAGCGCACCGGGCCAAGCCACGCGCGGCTCCGCTTCCACTAGCGCCTATTACCGCACGCCTACTTTAGCACTTAACACGGTGTCGCCGACGCGAAACCATGTGAGATAAAAACCTGCAACTTGCTTCAATCGATGGGCTTTTACTATGAGATGACCCATTTCAAGTTTCATCCCGATCTACTGATGCGTCTAGAAGTTATTCAGACGTCAAGATCGTTCAAAAATACTTTCTTCTTGGTGTTGGGTGGGTGGGTGGGTGGCTGGCTGGCTGGCTGACGAATTATGTATCAGTTTGTGGGCCCTCAATGGATAATGTTAGAGAAGCCAAATTTTGCACCGATGTCAGTCATCTCAGTGGCCATGTGATATACAAACGGTAATTGGATTAGATGCCCGGAAGCTTAGATAATGCAATTTTTTTTTTTTTTTATAACTGGGATGCTCAAACCTTTTAATTATCAATGAGTGAAATTTTATTTTGAATCATTGTAAATAAAGTATTTTTCTCTACTTGGATGCTAACTTCCATACCGTGTACGTTCTAGAAAAATTATTGATATACCATACAAAAATGCAAAAACTTGCAAAAAAAAAAGGGCTCAGCCAAAAACGAGGAAGATACAAGTGGCTCAACTGCATAAAGTGGTGATATCTAGAAGTGTGGCCAAGCCCATTATTTTGCTTAAAATAATAAATATTAAATATATTTATTAATTATATAAAAAATTAATAATACGTAGGCCTATATCAATATCCATATTATTATCTAGGCCTAACTATAATTATGAAATAAATATGTTAACAAAAATAACATAAACATTAAATAAATTTATTGAAACATTTACATGTGGAAATATCAAAATTAACAAACGCCATTCAAAATTAAAAGCTTGGTCGATGGATTTGGATTGGTTATGTTTTGGTTAGTCAGTAACGACAACCAAGTTAAAAATTCATCGCCCAAGCTTTTAATTTCGAAATTTCCACATGTAAATGTTTCAATAAATTTATTTAATGTTTATGTTATTTTTGTTAACATATTTATTTCATAATTATAGTTAGATAATAATATGGATATTGATATATTATTAATTTATTATTTTAAGCAAAATAATGGGCTTGGCCACACTTCTAGATATCATCGCTTTATGCAGTTGAGCCACTTGTATCTTCCTCGTTTTCGGCTTGGCCCCTTTTTTGCAAGTTTTTGCATTTTTGTATGGTATTTCTGATTGATTGAACCAACTTTTTCTTTTTCTATGTAGGCCCTAATTCTGTTACAATGGACATAATTATTAGCTTTAGCCTATTGGCACCGCACCGAGCGTTCATACAACTAGCGCCATCCGTGGACGAATCCGGAACAACTTGACTGAATGGTCGTCTTCCTTGCGCACTTTCCTATGCTATTAGTAGTTTACGTGTCAGAGTGAATTATTTTAGTTTTTACTGTAATGCAGGACTATAATGGATATTGAGAATGTTTGCAGGATATTCAGGAAGTCCTGTTGCATTGTTGGCTGTTCAAATTGAATAGCCAACACAGAAACATATGTTATATTTTACAGTTTTCCTGGCAGACCCCATGAGAGGGAATGGCACGGCAGACTGTTCCAAGCAGTGAATGGATAGATAAAAAGTTTTTCTGTAACCCTACATTTATTTACTAATGCAAACAGTGTATTAATTAGACACAAACCTGAACCTTGGCCGATAAGTATTAGTCAATACTCAATAGTCGTAGGTCCAGCTAGGCATATCTGTGGAAGGTCTGAAGTTGTGACTGACTAGGCCTAGTTTCCATCATGACAGTTGACAGATCATGTGGCAGATAGAACCTATAGGTGGAACCAGATAAGCTGGCGGCCGTCAAGGTCAAGCGAGAGCACGGACGAAAAAGGTTGACAATTTACACACAACTGGCATTAGGTAGGGCCTACCGTATTTGGTCATGTTATCGTGATATGTTATCACATAAATCAACATTTTATAAGCTGTGAATAAAGTAGTTCGTCCCACAGAGTCAGTATTTTAGCGAAATAATGATTTTAAGTAATCACGATTACGAAAGTGTTTTTTTGCCTTGTTGGTAATGGTGTGTCCAAAGTTCCAGCTGTTTACAATGCCAACCTTGCCACATGTGATGTCAACGTTTAGGAGCATCAAAATATATTGATTTTATTCGTTCACTTCATAAATACTTAGGGTTGCACAATGTCAATTGACCGGTCAATTGACTGGTCTTTTTTGGAATTATTTGAATTTTTATATTTGAATTTGAATTAGGCTATTATGTAAACAATAACATTTATTTCTTTCTTTTTTAATTAAAAATGTTTTAATTAGGTAGGGGCCTACCTAATATTTTATTTTAATTATTATTTATTATGTAGTTATATTATGAATTATAATAGACAAATAGAATATAATAGCTTCTGGGTAAGCTGAAGCTGAATCGGAGAAAGGGACTGATGACAGCATCGACGATGATAATGACGATGATGATATGCCACTTAATATGCATTTAACAATCTTTTAAATAAAAAAGCTTTTGTCACCACAACATTTAAAAAAAATATACTAATTATTTAATAAAATAAAATTTATGATTTTTTACATTTGACCGTCAATTGACCAAACTTGAATTTGACCGGTCAAATCCCATCCCTATAAATACTTTATTTTTAGGATATATTGGGCAAGGCTTGGCTTTAAAATAGTCGTGTTTTTCTCCGAAAGCAGTTTTAGAGACCGTTATTTTATCTACTTTTTGCCGATCCTGTGGCCTTAGTGCATGGACGACAGTGCTGCGATCCCTCGGCGACCGCCACCTTATCTGGTTCCACCTATAGCGGACGTAGTCGTATTGTTTTCATTTTGGTATTTTGCACATGCAAAAATTTGAAATCGGACTCATCATAGATAGACCCTACTTAACTCGATAGTCCAGCCTTGGCCTAGCCCACATTCACTAAAATTGGGGTTAAGCCTAGATTTAGATTTGATAACGCCAGGAAGGCAGCTAGGCCTAGGCCCTACCTAGGCGTAGGCCTCTAGGCCTAAGCCTCTGGCCTAGAAACCTTTTTGTTTGACCTAGGTCTTATCTGTTTGCCTATGCCTGTCAGGACAGTCAGTAGAGTCTACTAAATAATGCATTGTTGCCCATATCACTGGATTCGGTTTTTATACAAAGTAAAGTGGCCAGGGCCTAGGCGCACAGCTATTTAACCATAGGCCTAGACCTACAGAAGAATCAACACAAAACCTGACAGAAAGCTGCTCAAACTGTTCTCAAGAAACTAAGCCTCAGAGCCTAGGAATAATTGTAGCATGTAGGGTTTAACTTTACGCCCCTGGGACATTTTTTAATGTAAGTAACTAGGCCTAATGCACTTCAAATCAATTATTCACGTGACATAGGCTTAGACCCTGCGGCGTGTTGCGAGTGAACTTAGTGATATATATTGTGACTGTGTGTGTGTTTGGTTATTTATTTCCTATTCTAGTGATATCTTCGTTGACTTGTTATAACACTGAAATCACGATTCTCTGTCTTATTTCACGTTTCAGCCAGGGTTTTGTCTATAAAAGCTCTGGATAGTGAGCTAGTCAAGTTGTGAATCGTTTGGAATTGCAAACAAAAACATCCACTTTTAATCATGATGTTTAGCAACCAAAACTATTTTTGTGGTGGTGTTTTAGGCCTATACTTTTTCAGGAAAATGATAATAAGATAATAAGCGATTGTTTGGTTTCATATACTGCATGAACCTTCTTAAAACCAATGTCAAATTCTACATGTGATTCAGTCAACTTGTTCCCCCAGTGGCCGCCCAGAGCGCTGCGTGTATTTTTAGTGGCGCGCTCAGTGGCTAATCTCGGTGCCCATATTACATCTAAGACACCATCATCAAAGCAACATCAAACATCAATGAAATCAAATCTACATCAGATCCAAATCAATATCCTCCAAACACCTTCTAAACATTTTTACCGAGGATTCCTCAACAGCTGCTGCTGGCAATTGATTCCATTCTACAATTGTTCTATTTAAAAAAGACCACTTCCCAACATCCTTCTTTTTTAGTTTACATTTCAATTTCAGGTCATGGTCTTTCCTCCCTTTGTATAATCCTTTTTCAATTTTATTGCTTATCTCATTCCATCCCTGTATTCCATTCATAGCACGAAACAGGTTGCACAGCCTGTTTCTCCCTCTCCGTAATTTTAAAGAATCCCATCCTAAACCTTCTATCATTTCATTTACACTGTCATACGTTCTTATCCTCCTTCCCTTGGAATCAGTTACCCATCTCCACCTTTTGACCTTCCCAGTTACTCTCCTTGCTGCTAATCTCTGTACTTTGTTTAGGGCTTTGATATGACCGTCCTTATAAGGGTCCCATATAGCACTTGCATATTCCAATATTGGTCTTATAAGAGATTTATATGCTTTATCCTTAATTTTTTGTGTGAACCCCTTGTAGCTGCCTCATTACAAAATTTAGAGCTTGTATTGACTTTTTACTTACATATTCCACATGATGCCCCCAATCCAAATTGTTATCTATGAACACTCCCAAGTATTTGTAATTGATGACAACATCTAGTGTTTTACCACACAGCTTATAGTTTATTTCCGCTTTTTTCTTTGCTCTATTAAATGAAATAACCTTACATTTACTCACATTTAAACCCAATTTATTTATATCTACCCATTTTTCAATTACTGTTAAATCTTCTTTAATTATAAGAACATCTTCATCTTCCTTTATTTCCCTATATAACACCCCATCATCCGCAAAAAGTCGAATTTTGGATTTTATTCCTACTTGTATGTCATCTATAAATATAATAAACAAATTTGGTCCTAGAACACTGCCTTGAGGTACTCCTGAAGTGACATTAATCTCTTCAGAAATTACATTTCCCACTCTGACTCTTTGAGTTCTATTTCTCAGAAATTCCCCAACCCAGTTCACAATTTTATTATTTCTTATTTTGTTTCCAAATTTCTCCATTAAAAGCTTATGAGTTACTTTATCAAATGCTTTTTGAAAATCTATAAATATTGCATCAATCCTACCATTATTATCAAGTGTGTCAGCTATGTCCTGAGTAAACCCTGTTATCTGAGTTTCACAAGAATAACCCTTCCGGAACCCATGTCAATAAAATATAAGTATTTTAAAGAAACTTTTATTGCATAGGTAATTAAAATTTAAAAGTCAACTTCTAGTTGTTATTTGCAATTATAAGATGTGCAAAAACTTAGGATACTTACAATGAAATGTGAAATGATAACTTTTCTCTTAAAATTAGAAAATATCTTAAACAAACTTATAAGCAATAACAAGTCAATTATTTTATGTGGAGATACTAATATAAATTTGCTAATAGAAAGTAATAAGAAATATGAATTTGTTACTTTACTAGAAACTTTTAACCTGAAACCACTCGTTATTTCACCAACGAGATGTACTTCGCATTCTGAAACTTTAATAGATAATATTTTCACTAGTGTTCCGCAGGAAAACTGTGCAGTACAAAATTTGACGGTATATTTTTCGGATCATAATGTTATAGTTGCTAGCATACCTCTACCAAATAATATAAATCGGGCATCTCATAACGAAGTGTCAAAAAAAGTTCGCATTTATAGCGAAAGAAACTATGCAGATTTTATTCACTTGCTAGCGAATGAAACTTGGGACGATGTAGTAAATACGGCATGTCTAGAAACGCAGGCTGAAAAGCTTATTAAAACTTTTACTTTCCATTTAAATCAAGCATAGGCCTATCCACTAAAACAAAATAGACCAGTAAAAAAGCATCATTCGAGGTGGATAACTAAAGGGATTATTACATCCAGCCGTAGGCCTACTATGAACAGACTATATAATATTTTTTATTTATTTATTTATTTATTTAACGTCTATCCTATTCAGTTATAAAAAACTGATTTACAAAGGAGGACAACTAAATAAATCTAATTACATAGATGCAGAAACAACAATGAACTACATTTTCGTAAATATTTGAAATAGGCCTAGTAGCATTACAACAACAATGCATTTAAACACAACAATTTTGGTAACAAATAAAAAAAAATACATCATATGCATTTTGAATGAATCAAATATAAAAAAGGGTGCAGAATGAAAAGAAAAGAAAAGAAAGGGGGAAAAAACACAAATTATCACCAACAGACGAAGCAACAAAACTGTTTTACACATATAAGCAAATATTTCAAAGGGTTAAACGGCAAGCTAAGAAAATGTACTTAGATGAACAAATAAAAAAATCACACAATAAAGTTAAAACTGCGTGGAATATTATACGTGAGGAATCGGGTAGACAATCACCTCCTAAGCATAATATAAGCTTGTGTTCGGATGGTCGTTTAGTCGAACTCGAAACGCCACAAGAGGTAGCAAACATCTTAAATAAGAACTATATAGAAGTTGCAGAAAATAATCATATTTTGACAAGTGCAATAAATACTGAGCATGCATTAAATAAATTAAGGGCCTCAACTGTACGCTGTAGTAAATCAATGTTTCTTAAACCGACGTCGTTGATAGAAGTTGAAGAAATAATTAAAAATATGAAAAGCACGAGCACAGTCGATATTTTCGGAATTAATCAAATGGTAGTTAAACGTGTGGCCAAGTTTGTTGCTCTTCATCTAACAGTAATATGCAACAATTCCTTGCAGACAGGGTTGTTTCCAAAGTGGTTTAAATACACGAGAACCATTCCTATTTTAAAAAAGGTGACAAAACTTGTGCAAACAATTATAGACCTATATTGATCGTACCAATTTTCTTTAAAGTGCTAGAAAAAGTAATGCATAAGAGGCTATATAGTTTTCTAAACACAAATAAAATAATTAACCCCAATCAAAATGGTTTCATGAAAGGCAGATCTACACTCACAGCTGCTTTTTCTTTGACAGAGTAAATTTTAAAATCTCTGGATAAAGGCAAGAAAGTCCTCGGGCTTTTCTTTGACCTTTCGAAAGCTTTTGATACTATCAATCATGTGACACTTCTTCTAAAAATGGACTTTTATGGTATACGTGGTGTTACACAGAAATGGTTTCAGTCTTATTTGGCTGACAGACAACAGTGTGTCGATATTAGCTACCATAATAAGGAGGCGAATGTGGAAGAAACAGTGAGGTCAGATTGGTGCACAATAAAGACAGGAGTTCCTCAGGGGTCCATTTTAGGACCAATCATGTTTAATTTGCATAGAAATAATTTACCATTAAATGTGTCTTCGGGGCTTTTAGTCCAATTCGCGGATGACAGTAGTCGTGTCTTAGCTCATGCAGAGAGGGAAGTACTGGAACGATCAGCCAACAGTTCTACTAAAGAAAATGACGAGTGGTTTAAAGTTAATGATCTTTCTCTCAATAACGCGAAAACGGTACTGGTTAACTTTCATACGAACAAAAGCGAATTTTTAGTACCGGTAGATATTAACATTTTTATAATGATGGAACGGACGCCTCGGACAAAATTCCAGTATCAAAAGATGCAACTTTTCTAGGATTGCTTTTAGAAAGTAACATAAGCTGGAAATTGCATATTAAAAAACTTACACCTAAACTAGCAACTGCATGTTTTATACTAAAAAAAAAAAACTCAACCGAATGGTAAACGACACCTCTTTAAGATCGATGTATTTTTCATACTTTCACGCAGTAATGACTTACGGAATTGTTCTTTGGGGGGATTCAACTGACAGCAACAAAATATTTATTTTACAGAAGAAAGCCATCAGATCAATAACTAAGTCTGGCTACCGGACTAGCTGCAGACCTCTGTTCAAACGACTATGCATTTTACCCATGCCCTGTGTATACATATATGAAATAGTAATTTTTGATCACAAAAATCTTCACCTATTTACTAGTAATTCAGATTTTCATAATTTAAGTACTAGGAATAAGGATAAACTAAGGGCACCAAAGTGTAAGCTATCAATGAGACAAAAAGGGCTTGCAGTGTCAGGCACAAACCTTTACAATTCTGTACCATTACAAATCAGGAATATCAAAGATTGTACTCGTTTTAAGAAAGAACTCAAAGCCATGCTTTTAGATAAATGTTATTATTATGTAGAGCAATTTAGATCGACTCTCCCAAAGCACGCAGTTTTATATAGTTTTTTGACGATTCTGCATGAACACTCTCTTAGTTATTTTTTAATTATAGTTTTAGTGTTTTGAAAACTTTTATAAATTAATGACAACTCAAATGTTCAGTATTTTATATATTTTATATACATATTAATGTATATGAACTAAACGAGGCTAATAAATACAATACAATACAATAATCAGTATAAATAATTACAATGTGTTAAATCTGTCTAATTGGTAATTATGTTACCGTGGAATTACCATTTTGCGTTAGGCCTAAAAGTCCTTTAGGCCTATATTTTAAATAGGCCTAGTGACAAAGGTTTTGTTGGTGTAGTATTTTAAGAAATGAGGAATGATGCAGGTTGGTACGATGTAGAATGAAGGCGGCGTGAAGTGAACATGGCCGACAGGCACAGGCGTGTCTTTGTGATTAACCTGTGCAATTAACCTAGGCTATAGGCCTATAATTGTATATTTTCGGAGTGGTTCGTATAAATAAATCATTTATAATGAGTTCTTCTAAATTTATTTCTCATTTGAAGTTGTTTTTGGTTGTTTTTATTGAAGAAAAACAGTCTTGAAAAGTTGGAGGCTACCAACCTAAGAAGTAAGCTTACCAAAGCGACGTTACCTACTAGGGTTGCCAGGTGTCCCGTATTACCCGGGAAATCCCGTATTTGATGGGTGTTTCCCGCGTCCCGTATGCTGTAACTCATTGACCAGTATATCACGTAGGCCTATTTAGGTAGAATTTTAAGTAGTCTGTGAGCCGCTTTTTTTTTTAAACGCGCGAGCGTAGCTATAGTTAGGTACCAATCCCTTCCCCGCAGTCTATCAGATCAGTTGGTGCCTGACCAGTTTGCCGCTGCTGGTGGTGGGCAAAGATGCGTGGTGAGTCGTTGTAGTGAGCCACTCAGGCCGTAACCCGATATTCTCAACCTCGGGCAAGACATGCATGTGCTGCTGAGTGTTTTGTAACCAAACCATGGGATGGGCTACGATCGCAATCGAACTCAGTGAGTCAGTGACAGACAGTGATAAACATTAAAAATGAGTGACGAAGATGAAGGTAACATTGATGGAGCTGTGACGCCACCCCCCAAAAAACGGTTTCAGTCATGTAAGTTTACTTGAGAAAAATGGGAAGCAACTTCCTAAAAAAAAAAAACTTAGGCGTATCTGATTAGCTCCCTATTTCTTTCAGTAGGCCAAGGCCAATATTGCTTCAAAATGTTCACAGAATTAGGAACTCTCAAATGCGTTTTAATCCCTTCCCCAAAAATTTTAACCTCAAAAAATTTTCGCCTCCGGCGACTGGGGCTTCGCCCCAGACCCCAATTCCACTTTACAAAAGTAGGGTAGGCTACTGTAGCCGTATTTCAGTTTCCCTAATATGGCAACCCTATTACCTACTTGTTTCGGAACTTCTTCGGTTGGGGGGGGGGGGGGCAACTTTTCAACACTTGTTTTTTTCAATGAAAATATACACACCCGAAATCCTTTCCATTACAAAACTACTTACGTTAGGTTAGTCGACCTATCCGCCTAGGCTAGTTAGCCTACCTGCCGCGCTAGGCTAGGCCTAGGCCAAAGGGATTGGATACACAAAGCCTAGGCTAGCCCTAGGCCTAGTTCTAGGATATTTTGATAAGAGCGCACCCGAAATCCTTTCCGTTAGTGTATAAAAGTTGGACCCCCCTCCCCTAGCCGAAGAAGTACTCTTGTTTCTTAGATATTGTTGCATCGGCAAAGATTAGTCGTTTGTAAAATTGCTATTGCGTAGCCCTAGCCATAGCCCTAGGCCTACCTAGGCCTACTCTGAAAATTCCCTCCTAGCAGATCCCGGTTGCCGGGACCTAGGCTACGCCAATGCCCGAAACTGCTGAGCTAGGCCTTAGAGGTCTGCACGGGCCCGGGCCTGGCCCGCGGGCCGGGCTCGGGCCTTGTTGTGCATTTTAAGCCGGGCCCGGGCCGGGCCCGCTTTTCACTGAATGAGACGGGCTTTTTTCGGGCTTTATGATTGGATGAGCGAAGCGAAGACTTCAATTTCACTGACCCCCCAAAAAATTTAGCTCCAATGTCTTTTTTGTTTTTTTTGTTTTTTTTTTTGTTTGTATTTTTGTCTGTTTGTTAGCAGGATTCCGGGCAAACGGCATAAGCGATCTTGATGAAATTTGTAGGGGACCTTCGAAATCTCTAAACTTAGAAGTGTATTGTTTTTGGTACAATCGAAGAAATATTTCTCATGAATATCGTACTTTACGATTTTTTTTCATTTTTAGTGCGATATTTTCGTGTTATTTGGGCCGATTCTGACCAACGGGTGGGGCTACAACCTTCATATTATACTGGACATTAAGGTTAGGGTCATTTTAAGTACCTTTTGAAAGAAAAATTTGGGAAAAATTAGCCAGAATCCATAAAATAAAGCTTTTAATATAATTTTTTAGGGTTTTTAGTGCGATATTTTCGTGCCTTTTTGGGCCGATTATGCCCAAACGGTGGGCTACAACGTTCATATTATACATGGACATTAAGGTTACGGTGATGTAGTACCCTTTGAATGAAAAGTTGAAAAGTTTGCCCCGAATCCATAGAAATAAAGCTTTTAATATAAGTTTTTGTACGGTAAATAATAACATTTGACAAGTAGGCCCTAACAATAGAAACTTGACAACAATCACCTACAATGCTTAGGCAGCAAAGCAAAACACTTACAAAAGTAAAGATATCCCACGCAAACTAAATACTTAAAAAAAGCTCATCCATCAACGCGGCGGGACTTTAGCGTTTTCCTAGTATAATTTGAAATCGGTATTTGCGATTGCGATCATAGAAATGTTCGACCAAAATTTCAAAACGTTTTGTTTCTCGTAATAGTACTTTTCATCCCCACTGTGACGTTCATTCATATCCCATGGTAAAATCTAAAAAAATCCACATGCTGTTGCTTTGAGTTTAACCTCTGAACGGGCTGTAACGGGCCTACTTACACTTATGGCGGGCCCGGGCCGGGCCTGGGCTTTGATAAGCTAGTTTAATACGGGCCAGGGCCGGGCCCGGGCCTGAAATTCCGGGCCCGGGCCGGGCCGGGCTTCTAGAAGTAGGCCCGTGCAGACCTCTACTAGGCCTAGCCTAAGGTTATGGACATTTGAAAGAAGAATTTGTAAATAGTTATAAGTACTAAGTTTATACAATACTAAGGTCTACTTACCAAAATGAATAATTATTATCCACGTAGCGTCGTATTGCATAGATTGCCACCATCTTGACATCTTGGCTCCCACCGCCGTCTTGATTTTGTACATCCGTCATCCACCGCCGTCTAGGTCAACTACACGAGGCGTGTGAAGGCGGTAAAATTAAAAATATGTATTTGACTTCGATTTTTGACCATAATTTGAGCGTAGCCATGCGCAGCGAACGAAGTCTCAACGCAAGTCGAACAGGCCTTGGTCGTGATTAATTCTGTATGATAAATGTTAAATGTATGTCTGTCCGGGCCATTGATATTAAACCCCTATAGTGGTCCGGGCTCATACGGCCGAACGGCCAAATAGATTGAGCTGAAATTTTAAACAGACATCCGTGACCAGGTAACACTGCTAACAAAATGAGCACAATCCATTTCGATTAAAACCAACAAGAAGTAATAAATTGAAAAATATGCTTGAAAATAATGTGTGTTTTTCATTTTAACAACAATGCTTGTGTTCTTGAAGAAGTCATTTTTATAGAATCACTTTTGTCAGACTGTGATAAAATGCATAGCAGTGACCAAGGATTATCGAATATTGCACGACCAAGGTTCCCCTAAATTCTACTGGGACATTGAGTAAAAACCTTGCAATCTTGACTCATATAAAAATCTTTTCCGACCGGGGGTTTGAACCCAGGTCTCCCACATTTTGGGTATAAGGGCGCCTAAGCCAACTAGACTAGGGAAACGCCAAAGTCGTTGTTAGACGAGTGAGCGAGTCATGTGTTGAGTACCCGGAGACATTTTCATTTAAGTTTGATAATTCAGATTCAGATTCAGATGTGCTTTTATTCTACCTCTGAAAAAGGGGTATAAACGAAAAAGGTGTTTTATGCTTTGCCTTTGACTAATTCTAGTAAATAAAAAAAATAAAAAATAGTTTTTTTAAATTTTATAGGTTTTTTTATGGTATATAGATTTTTTGTTCTGTATGTATTTATAGTTTGGTACTTGTGTAGTTGGTGTGACCCAACTTTTCAATACCGTTTTTTTCAACTAAAATCAACATAAACACTCACCATTGATGAAATAAGTCAAGAACAACTCATTGTGTACTATTTTATTACATTCCAGCACCAAAAATCTAAAATAGAATCATCACGTTTTTGGTGTAGGGCCTAACAGTAACAAAAAAAACTTCAAAACCTTTAACCTCGCTATTTTAAACGAAAGTACTTTTCCATTAAGTCATTTTCTGTTTTAAATAGCGACGTTAAAGGTTTAGTAGGTTGAGTAAAAAAAAAAAATGTTTTGGAAAGTTGGGTCACACCAACTACACAAGTACCTATAGTTTTAAAATGTTTTGTTTTTGTTTTATATATTCTATTTATATATATATTTTTAAATATATGCTTATTTTTATTGATGAGAAATATAAATTGTACTTATAATATGTTATTGTAATTTCGTTCATTGAACTTTGATTGCCATTTACCGGTTATCTTTTTTCTTACATTTAGGACTTGGGAAACTCTAGTTTCTATAATATTTGAGCTACAGCCATGACATTTTTTGTGAATTTACTTCAAAAATGAAATAAGATCCCCTAGTATAAAGACATGCATACCTTAAATAGAACTGTAAATTAAATCCTAAATTTAAATGATAAATGTAAATACGCAAATTCAAATAATTTTCATAACTTGATAATTTGTATCTCCTACAATTTGAATGATGAATTTTAAAAAATACTGGGGTACCTCAATTGGTTTTATGACCTTTATTTTAAAATCAATTTTTTAAAATTATGTTGATTAGTTCTCTTCGAAACATTTCCCAGGTAAATCATTGTTAAAATCAACAATGAAAAGTGATTAACAATGCCGTTAATAATAATAAAAAATAAAAAATGTATTTTTTACTAAATGAATCGCTTAGTTAAAATACACACAAAAATGTATGTACGTTGTACGATGTACATACACACACTACACACACACACACAGACCCACACAATCACAGAAGCGCTGTTTGAGTTGAATGGAGACACAGTCGCTTCGCTCCTTCGTTTGGTTTAATTAAGTACATAACAAAATATTATGTGATGCATTTTGTGGCGAGTGGCTTGTTTACATTCCGACGGTAGGAGCCTAGTGTCGTTGCTAGTGTAGTCTAGCTCAGGGGGTAGGAAAATATTTTGACATCTACATTCAACGTTATATTATAATGTCTATGCCGTTATTGATGATATATTCAACTTAAAATTATATTCTATAAGCAAGCTATTTTATAATGTATATTACGGCTGCTTTGTGAGAGAGCAACCGAGGTCGGCCTCACAGGAGTTTTCAAACGTGACAGTGACTTCGAGTGAAACATCTTTTCAAGATTGTATCCTAATTGGCTGGTCAGGTAGTGCCCCTTACCCCTCGCGACACTTCACGGCCGCCGTTTGCCACGTGATTTTTTTCCACCCCCACCTCATAAGATCCCTTCCGTTTTGGTTCTGGTTCTTACAGTCAGTCTCAGTTCGACAGCCGGACCTGCTTTATTTCTCTATGAGCCGGACAATTGGCTCTGTGTCGTGTTTGTGTGTACTGTGCAATATAACGACTAACTATGGTGAAGGCTGCGCCGTGCAACAGGTATGTATTCACACATAGTCTATAGAAAGTGCCTTTCAGTGATGGCCGTAGTTGCCCTTGCGTAGTTGCGCCCTTGTTTTTTAGGGGCGAACATCTTTATAATTATAACCATAAACTAATCAATATATCCTGGTAAATTGGGGGTCTGGGGACCCCCCCCCCCCCCACACACACACACAACTAGTGCGGGTCTGGCAGTGGTGTCTTTTCGATACTTTTTCGGCTGGGTCCCTTCAACTGTCTTCGGATGGGAAAAGTAGGCTAGGGGGAGAGGGGGGAGGGCCCTGCGAAGCGCGTATGTTTTACAATATTATCGTTATTATTAATATTACTATTAAAACATACGCGCTTCGCGCCCCCCCCCCCCCTCCCCTCCCCCATAACCTACTTTTCCCATCCGAAGACAGTTGAAGGGCCCAAACCGTATTAGTACCGGCTTTTCAACTCATTATCAGGGGTGCACTGTGCAGTGCAGTGGAGTCATCAAAAATATATTTATGGGCGTACGCGACCTGGGGGGAGCGGGTCCGGGGCGCACCGCACAGCCCCGGAAAATTTTCCGGTTCTAAAAGTGTGATTAATACATTTTAACGAGTTTGAGGTATATTTTTAAATAATTCTTTCAGTGGTGTTTTTGATATACGGTTGTTTGTAGGTATTTTGTTACTGATGATTGTTGTGATTGCATTATTAGGTGCTTTGACTTTTTCATTTTTTGTTCTATGAGAGTATAATAATATGCACGGTATACAGCGTATATATCCTGATTTGTTTTAGGTTTACTGAGGGGTATATATTTCGTTTTGGGTTTACGCCATATACTAGCATAACACCATGTACACCTGATAGGTAGGAAGCTTGGGGGTTTGGGAGCACAACCTTCGGGAACAATTTTGTTCAAGCTAGTTCGATTTTGCTCAAATTTTATGAAGTTATGAAATTAATTTCATGTTTTTCTCTTATTTAGGAATTCGTTTTTCATTTTTTATTTCGTGGTGGCAAATACATAAAAGATGTCGGCTATATTGATGAGGCTGTAGTGTCACTTGCGTGTTACTTAGAGGTCGTGGTCACCATTATTTTCCCCAAAGTAACAAGCTTGCTTGAAACTCGCACATTGGGTAGAGACACGCATGTAGCAAAACATAGACAGCGCAAGATTTGCCAAGATCCACTTATAACACCACTTATTCACTATCTTGAAAGACGCAAGTAACACTAAAATATAGCGAACGCGAGACCGACCTTCCACGACTGACCGTTGAATGTAGACTGCTCGAAAAATAAAAATTTGAAGTTTGTATAAATAGGCACTTAGGCCTATATAGGCTACATGAACGTTGAGAAAGCACAGGAAATTGAAAAAAAACAACTATTGACGTTTTTTTTTAAAACAACTATTGACGTTTTTGTGTCTTCATGGTATGAAAAGGCCTAAATATGAGACGTAAAGCCCCATCAGCCAATCTGTGTCACTGTTAGCACTCTTGGTGACAGGGACCGGCCCTGATAAACCCTTCTCTACATTCTCGCGGCGCCAACATACCTCGCACTGACATACCGGCCCTAACTGACCCGGCCTGATACATATTACAAACATAGCAACAACTACAACCAGATGAATCGTGGTATTATGCCTGGGAGGTAACTAAATGGACACTTTAATTTGAAATAAATATAGAAAATACTTTATTTTATTAAGCAGCGATAGGCCGCCGCCAAGGTGGGCCGCTGAGCGGTCCACCACGGCCCACCTTGGCGGCGGCCCACCGGGATTTTTCCCGGTGTCCCGGCGGGCCAGTCCAGCCCTGGAGAATAATTGACTTGCATTATGTGGGCTTTGCAATCTGCATACATTTTCTAAACATAAGCTTCTGTCATACTAATTAAATTAGGGTTTGTTAGGCTATTTTTCATGGCTGATCAGGTTTGCAATATTGTCACATCCATGCACACCGTAAAAACCGCCACTGTAGTCTGGGGCGCTGAGCCCTAGATTTGTATTTATTTTTAACATTGCAAATGGTGTTTTTTTACTAGGTTTTAGCGTGGTGTCGTCGATAATTTATAAAATTGTGAAGCTTGTCAGTTTTATTGTCAGTTTACACAATCTTGCCACAAACTTGTGCCCCCTTCGCCCCCCCCCCCCCCCCCCCCAAGTTACGCCAATGGTGATGGTGTTATGAAGGTCCAGAGGTGTAGACTGCTGTAAACCTTTGATTTAGTGCAGATTTGCATACGAAGATTGGCATACTCAATCTAATTCAAGTATAGTTATTAATTTTGTTCTAATTCATAGCATTAACATATATGTATCTCAATTAAAGTTGAGCATCAATATTAATTAATATTAATACTGACTAACTACGAAGGAGGGTCAAGGTTAGAGGGGCAACTTGATGTGATTTTCTTGTTCGAACCAAGGCTAGAGAGCTTAGGGCGGTGAGATAATTGAAAAGCCTCAACGACTCGCCAAATGTCTGGTTGTGGACAACAGAATTCATCTTGGACTGCGCGACGGCCAGTCTGGAAATTAACATGCTTGGATGCGTGAGTGACGTATAGAATACGAGTAGCCTACGGGGGCAGGGCCGTGTTTAGGTAGTGAGCCGCCCCTAGGTTATTAAATTTTGCCCCCCCCCCCCCCCCCCCCCAACTTACTAGGTACCTAAAAATTAAGTTTAAATCATGGTTTTCACTTTAAATTTTCTTTAGACCTATATGGACACGTCGCACCTTCTTTACAGAGAAGTTGTGTGCCTCATTGTAATCTAGGGCCTATTCCTCCTAGCACAAAACAAACAAAACACTAGATTTTAATACTTTACGGACTTCTTACTTTCAAGAAGTACATTTTTGTATGGATGAACCTTGAGCGGTTGCCACGGATGTGTCATTAGTTTCTAGTTTGTGGAGAGGACGAAGCAATATCAGGGGTGGTCCCAGTCATGTCGGCCTAGCAAAACTAGTATTTGGTCTGGGGTAAAGACAACAGTTATGCCTACAGTTGTGGCAAGAGTTCTTATCGCCGAAGGCGTTTTTTTTTCTTCGAATTTGCAAATTTTAAAAGCTCCCAAAACGTTTATTGAGCGAGCGTAGCGAGCGTCTCCACTTGACTCTTATGGCTCGAATGTCTGTTTTTTTTTGTTTGTTTGTTTTTTTCTGTTACTGCTTCGATACAGGTCGCACCGTTTCTCTGATCGACCTGAAATTTTGCACACATGTACATACCGCATAGGCGGGTTGCTGTATAGTTTTTGAACAAAATCCAATCGTTGGTTATAAAAAATAAAAATAAAAAAATATATATAAAAAAAAATGTTCCGATCGTTATGAAATTTTGCAGGGTCAATAAGTACACCATTCTCTCCTATTTTTCAAATTTTCAGCTAAATCGGTCAAGACGTTAAAGACTTATTGGTAATCATAATTCGAAAAATGATGCTAAAAAATGAAGGAGGCAGTGAAGATACAAAGATACACTTTAGAAGGCATGACGTGAATTATTAGTACAATGCAAAGATGTTGGAATAGTATACAGTGTACAATGTCAATATCCAGTTAGGCCTACACTGTGTGGTGGGCCTTATGGGAATGTCGTATTCGGGTCATGTTGCACGTACCGGTGCTCGCTCAACAACGCGTCCAACTGAGCGTTTTCCTAGTTATATAAAATTATATAATACTGCAGAGTTAATTGCTAATTATTTTCTTGAGAAAAGTTTTTTATATTGTAATTTTCAGTCGTTTTGTGAAAAATATCGAAACTACATACTCTTGAGTAGGGTACCTAAACTTTGCCGCCCTATTCAGGGCCTAAATACGTAGACTGTCAGGCTAAATCAATGAATCAACACGTCATTCATCTTGAAAATAAAATGTCGGAAAGAATTTCAGGCTACGGAACAGGTGCTTGTGCTTCACAATCAGCAGGTTACTATAAGTAATCAAGAAAAAACAAGTGAAAGTCATGGAGAAAATAAACACTGTGACCATGGCAATCACTGAGTTGAGTCAGGGACAAGGGAATCAAACAATAGAGGGGGGTGAGATCAGACAACAAGTAAAGGGTATTCAACATCATTTGAGTATAGGGTCGAAGAAACTATAAACAATTAAATCAACAAACAAGTACAGCGAGAAATGAAAAGAATTAATACAAACAAAAGATTTACTGGAAATCAACTCCGAGCTGATTGATGAAGTGAGGAGAATGACAGGCAGCATTTCTTCCATAATAAGGGATGAAGAAGAAATCAGTGACTGGCAAGGGTGGGAAAGAGAAGAGAGACCAGAAGATATCAAATTCACGAGTAGACTAATATCATTGGGTTGCATCCGGTAGAGTTTGTAAGCATGCTGGAAAACAGATTTCAATTGTATAAGATTATAAACAACGACATAAAACTAAGAATACAGTGTTGCTCGGGTACTGTGAAGTCATGGGTTCGAGAACAGGAATTTCAATCGTATGAACAATTCAAAAGAGAATTTCTCTGGAGGTTGGAATCAACCTGAACAACATAACCTCATGCAAAAAAAATTAATTGGACAATATCCAATCAAAAGTCAGGTACCGATGTCAACGTATGTTGAACGGTATGTAAGATAAGACAGGCCGCGTAGGCTTATCCCACGTGTAAACTCAACTCACGGAAGAAGAGTTAGTTCCAAAATTGTTGTGTTTTAACCAAAAATGTTGTGTTTTAATTTAATGCATTAATATTTAATACAATCCAGAAATTAAAAAATCCATCCCGATCGGGGATCGAACCCGAGTCTCCCACTTTCCGGGTGGACGCCTTAGCCAACTAGACCACCGAGACGGTAACTATTTAAATTCTGTATTGTCGTTACATTATAGAACTTGAATGGATGGAACAATAAGGCATCGAAAAACTGTTGCTGTTGAATTGACCAAACAAACATTATTTATAATGTCATTACCTTACGCAGCTATGAGCGAGGGTATATTTCTCGATTTGGATGGTCGGGAAACACTCCCGTAGGTAGAATTGTTAATATTTAATACAATCCAGAAATTAAAAAAATCCATCCTGATCGGGGTTCGAACCCGAGTCTCCCACTTTCCGGGTGGACGCCTTAGCCAACTATAGACCACCGAGACGGTAACTATTTAGCTTCTGTATTGTAGTTACATTATAGAACTTGAATGGATGGAACAATAAGGCATCGAAAAACTGTTGCTGTTGAATTGACCAGTCAGCATCTATGTGATAAGATTTATTTACTTGTCCTCCTTTAAAAATCCGTTTTTTAAATGAATAGGATAGACGTTAAATAAATAAATAAATAAATAAATAAATAAATAAATAAATAAATAAATAAATAAAATAAATAAATAAATATAATAAATAAATAAATAAAATAAAATAAATACGTCGGTTGATCAGTCAGTTCAGAGAGGAAGTAAAAGTAGTTTCGTTACGAGGGAAGTTAATTGTCAACAAAGTACTAAAAGCACTAAAAGCGTTCTAAAAGTATTGAAACGTATCGTTCGTAGCAGCCAGTGCCCATGTCGCGCGTCGCGTCTCCTCAATGAGCGAGTCCTCTGAAGTGAACATGGTGATTTGATTTCATTTCCAAGAAAAATAACTAAACTGACCCTACCTTCAAAAGGCGCACGTGTTGGGGGAAATGAAAGACAAGCATCGAATCCATCTCAGCCCTTTTTTAAATAAAATAGGATGAATAGAAAAGTGCCCACTCTGTGTGCTAATACCTCAACAACTCTATTCACATAATGCCACAAGCAAAATTCTCCGTAACAGACAAAATATTAATCATTCCTTCTTTTGAAACCCTCGTCCCGACTCCCGAAGGTCCATGCAATTTTGGTCTTGAACAATACTTACTACCTGCTTTGAGTTTGCATTTTACGGGTGGTTCAGGGGGCCTTCTTGACATGACCACAAGTTTCCTAGGGGATATGGGGAGGGGGGAATGGGAAGATTCTCAAGTCGTGGTCGTCATCATCTTTGGCGACGTTCTTGTTGTCATGGTCGTCGTCGGGGAGGTCGTCAAGGGAAGGGGGATGAGTTCCCGATGACGACCGCAAGAGCTCGCCTCTAGTTTCGGGGAGTTAAAAACTACGCTTCTTACTAGTTGATGTTTGCGAGATGGACTTTTTCTCTTTCCTCGCCTTTTACGAATAGCCATGCTCTGGGCACAGATAATAGAGTACACTATTATCTGTGCTCTGGGCCTAATTCTACCGCGGGACCAGACTGACTAGATACTGTCATAAAGATGACCAAACAAATAATAAAAACATATTCATGTTTGTGTGTTGTTTGAGAGTAATAAATAAATAAATAAATAAATTTTATTTAGAGTCTACCCACTCAGTTATATAACTGATTTTCAGTGGGGGACTTTAAATCAAAGCGACCAAGCCAACCCTGCAGGCCCCGACGCAATCGACGAGTGAGCGATAACCAACCAAAGATCGATATTTTTAATAGGAAATATAGCAATCAGTGGTATGGACAGTGCGAACACCCGCGAATCAACGTCAGAATCAACAAGGCCGATTCAGAACAACTCTGAAATTTATTATGTGCTTCGTTGCTAGGACGGCTCCAAAGTCACCGTTTACAAACTCCTAAGACAAGAACTGATGGACTTAAGTCCAAATCAGAAGTTAAAAAACTTCTGACATTAGCGGGAATCGAACCCTGGACCTTCTGCATTGGAAGCAGATACGCTAACCACAAGACCAACGTTTTTGTGTTGTGTGAGTGAGTGTAAAGTAAGTGAACAAAAACAAAAAAGCATCTGAATAAATTACAGTTTTGGTTTTTATTATACAAGTTTACTTTTCGTACGTTCTAGTGTAAAACGAGGAAAAGCATTTTTTTTTTAAGTTTGGGAAAGGATAGTAGCGATAAAGAAACTCCACGGACTAGAGTGGGTTTACTTACGGCCTCGCTGTTTCCCAGTGAATGGACATCTGGGCGTAATTTAAAACGCCATACAAGAAGGTGATAAAGGGATGAAACACTTCATGGGCCATGGCAAACAAACAGGGGTGTATAAGTACCGATCAAATAGATGTTTAAATACATTGTTTTATTTATTTATATCTTTAATCGATCATAATAATAAAACATATTCAATTAAACCGTCGTTTTAATCAAGGGCGAATGGTTGGGGGGCAAATCTAAATTTCATTATTGGCGTGTAAATTAACCCCCCCCCCCCCCCCCGAACACCGTGCTCTTGGCTTGGGTTCCGGATACAATCGCCATGACCTGCGATTGCAAATAATGATTATTTAATAAAATCATATTGACCTTTAGGTGAAGATATAGAAAGAAAATATTAATTAACTTGGGGGGGGAGGCGGAGATAATTCTCGCCACCTTAGCCTTAGCCGCTAGCTGGTTTCAATCGTTTACACGTTACTTTAGTTTATTTATTATGCATTTCCATAAGAAGTGTTATTGTCCATAATTTGACTTTAAAGTAACGTATTACAATATCATCAAAGATGTTCTACCACAAATGCCAACCAGCATTTTCTAGTTTTTCAAGTGATAATATTTGAAAGTACTAGGAAAACGCTTAAGTCCCGCCGCGTTGTTGGATGAGCGTAATTGGTGCATTGAGCTGCCATGTGTTATGCGGATTTTCTGTTGTTCTGTGAAACAATTATTACTTAGTTGAAGATTTTTTAAAAATTAATTTAAATTAAATAAAAAATAAACATTATTTATCATTTTTTTTAATTAATCGTAATTCTAAAAAAGAAAAAAATCGTAAAATTGCGATTTTCAAAAAAATAATTATTCGATAGCGCTCAAATTTCACACGAATATATTAATTCATAAAATTAAGGTTCTGTGAAAAAATTATTACAATCGTTTAAAGCATGTAGGTGTTATAAGTCAAAGAATTGTTTTAAAAAAGAAAAAAACCCGAAAAATTTCGATTTTCATGAGAAATAATTTTTCGATTGCGCTCAAATTTCACACGAATATCTTAATTCATAAAATTATGGTTCTATGAAAAACTCATTAAAATCGAATAAAGCATGTAGGTGTTATAAGTAGAAGAAATTTAAAAAAAATCGAAAAAAATCGTAAAATTGCGATTTTGATGAGAAATAATTTTTTGATTGCGCTCAAAAACGTGGCAGCTCTAAGTTTAAAGATTTCGAAGGTCTCCAGAAAATTTCATTGCAATTGGAGTATCGGTTTAGCCGGAATCGTGCTGACAAACACATAATAATACAGGAAAAAAAGAAGAAGAAAAAAAAACATTCCGGATTTTTTTCTCCAGTGTAGTGAAATGGAATCTTCGCTTCGCTCGCTACGCTCGCTACGCTCATCCAATTAAGTCTGCATCAAAAAGTTTGCGTTGCTGTAAAATCCAGTTTTCAGTGGTATAACTAGGACATATTTAGGGGGGTGGGTTGCAAGTGGTTGGTAGCCGGGGTCTGGGGCAAAATCCCATCCTCCGGAGGCCCTTTCGCCGAAATCGATTTTTTTTACCATACTACAATTATCTCGTCATGTTTTAACTGAAAATGGCAACTCAAGGGATTAGCGTTTTGTTTATGTAGATACACGTACTTAGTTAATTTTGGGCGTAAAATTTCAATTTGATTGCCCAACTAAACCATCTTGTGTATAAAAGTATGTTATGCACAATAATATATGCAATTTTGAAAGAAGATAAATACATAGTTCAAAAACTAAAATTCCACGCACTCGGACTCTGTAAACGATATTTTACACCAACATTCTGCGATCTAAAAACTCAAAACATGAACGTGAAGTGGCCCATTTTAGTGAACATCAACCTAATTTTTTATGTAAGGAAACAATACAGGCAAAACAAATTCGTTTCACCAATTATTGACTGTCGAATTGTATAAGTGAACTGTTGTGCCCCCCATGAACTACTGTTTTTGCTAAAAATAAAAATAAAAATAAAAATAAAAATAAAAACAAATAAAAGTAATAAAAAGTATGAGCCTGTGTTTTTTTTCGTGTGTGTGTGTGGGGGGGGGGGGGGGGGGAGGGGGGGGGTATCCTCCCCCAGTTTCAATACGTTTATCTGTGTCCATTGAATTAGACAGTAAAATGTAAGTGATGTGCTAATGTTAAAAATAGATACGCATTCAAAGTTTTTTCGAAAAAACAGAGAAAAAAGGAGTAAGTTAATTCTATAAGAAACTAATGATTCTTTGAATTGAATAGTGGAGACTATAAGCTCCAGTACACGTAACAATCGTGCAAATCGTGAAGAAAGCATGAAAAATTGTGAATTTACTAGTATGATTACAAGGAATCCAGAAATCGATGGCCCTAAGTTGAGATTCAGTAACTCTCTTATTAATTGAATTAATTAAATTAATTAGTAAATTAACCAAAACATATTTTTCGCAAAGAGACTATGCCTACATAGTCGACATTGGTATCAAATAAAAACATTTTTTTACAAGAAATAAATATCCGAACATATATTTTTAATGAATTAATTAATCATCTAAATAATTAAATTTCAGTTATTTTTACAACTTTTGACTTAGGACTATGTATAATTATGTTTACCTAAAAATAAGCCGATTGTAATAAAATATTTCCACTTTACTAACACGATGCCAATAAATCCAAATTTTGAGGGCTCCAAACGAAATTCCTACAACTTACAGATTAATTGATTTATGAAATTATTAATTAGCCTAATACCAATTAATTAACAGAATTTCACCAAGCCTAATCAACTGGCGTACCAAATTAAAACAGTACAAAAATAAAGAAAGAAAAAATGATGTCCCCAAACCCAAACCTGAGTTCTTGTAACTTTCCCATTAATCAAGTTAATTTAATTAATGACAATCAATCACTTAAATCTAAATTTTATGTGAAAAATAAACAAAATATAGTCGACTTGGATATTAAATGAAAGCTCATTTTAGGAGTTAATAATCAATGAAAAAATATATTTAACAAATTAATTAATCTTCCAGTTAATTACATTTTAGTTAAATTGTACCACTTCTGACTTATGTATAATTACGTACACCTAAAACTTTACCGATTGGCTTAAGATATTTTCCCACTTTACTAACATAATGCCAATAAATCCAAAATTTTATGGCCCCTAACAAAATTCTTGTAACTTATAAATCAAAATATAAATTAAATTAACAATAAGTTATTTCTCAATTACTCATCGGAAGTGTGTACCTAAATATGCATAAGAACGGTGCGAAATAAAATAATGAAAATAATGAAATAATCAGAAATATTCCGCTCTTTCATATAAACTTTATCTTATAAGAATCGGGCAATAACTTTGGGCCCCAGGGTTATTCAAAGTGGGAAAAGTTTAATTTGCGGATTACCAGATTAATCGTGGGTCTACAACATTCAAACTATGCATGGACAAGCAAGTGTGATTAGTAGTGATAGACATAATTTTAAAAAAAAGTTATATAAGCTCACTGTAAGGCATCAAAATCATAGTTTTAATATAATCGTAACCAAAATGTAATTTAATCAACCTAACAATACCCGTCTACAATGGGTATAAAAAGCAGGTGTTGGAAACAATCGACAATTCATTTTATTGATTATTGTGTTCGTTGCTAGGTTACAGTAAGTAAACTAAGACTTCTTGTACAAGATAATTATTTTTTGACAATGCAGTGGGACCTAAAATAAAGAATGAGCTTGGGGCCCAAAGTTACCGTCCGATTTATTTACAAATGACGTTTCTTTGCAAGAGTGGACAATTTTCATCGATCCCAATCTCACTTTGCACCATTTTTTTTTTACTAATCCGCAAAATTCCACGTTTTTTCAAAAACATTTTTACACTTTTGACAGCCCTGGAACCCAAAGTTAACGTCCGATTTCTTCATTTTTTAATTTTTTTTTTGTGAAAGAGCGGAATATTTCCGATTATTTCATTATTTTCAATATTTAATTTCGCACCGTTCTTCTGCATATTTAGGTACAAACTTCTAATGAGGAATTGAGATATAACTAATTGTTAATCTAATTTATCTTATGATCTATAAGTTACAAGAATTTCGTTTTGGGCCATCAAATTTCGGATTTATTGGCATTATGTTAGTAAAGTGGGAAAATCTTAGGCCAATCGGTAAAGTTTTAGGTATACGTAATTATAGATAAGTCAAAAGTGGTACAATTTAACTAAATTATAATTAACTGGAAGATTAATTAATAAGTTAAATATTTTTTTCATGTGTTATTTAATCCTAAAATAAGCTTTCATTTGATACCCAAGTCGACTGTGTTGTATTTATTTTGCACATAAAATTTTGAATTAAGTGATTGATAATTATTAATTGAATTAACTTGATTAATGGGAAAGATACAAGAAGTTAGGTTTGGGGCCATCGTTATTTTCTTTATTTGTGCTTGTACTGTTTTAATTTTATACACCATTTGATTGTGCTTGGTGAAATTCCGATATTAATTGAGATTAATAAAGTAATTATTAATTTCATTAATCAAATAATCTGTAAGTGTAGGAATTTCGTTTGGTGTGGATTTCGACTCCAAAATAATAACCTTTTCAGAATATATCAGTTTTAACCAAAACGAACAATTCGGGCAATTTTTTTTTTTTTTTTTTTTGGTAAAGACGTTATTTCCGGGACATACCAGACAATAAAAAGATGGATACAATTCTATTTTTTATTCCTTGCAAGAATCAAAAATCAAAAATAGATTTTGTTCAACGGTCTGGCCTTGAAAAAATAAAAAAGGTTAAAACATTCAGCACAATTGGCCCTTTGGGCACACATGTAGGTACCCCGCATCCACCACTGGCCAACAAGTGGATTTCTACTCCAAAATAATTAACCTTTCATAATGTATGGCCATGGGTCACGGGTATCCATTTCTCCGCAGGGGGGGGGGGGGGGGGGTCGGTCTCACTAATGATGGGTCCCGATCTATTATGTAACGTGTATCAGAATTTGGTGGAAATAGAATTATTTGATTTATTTGATTGTTTATTTACGTCTTATCATATTCCGTCAAAAAACTGATATTCATTTCGTGCATAATAAATGATATAAAAAATATATTGTAATTTGATAGGTTTAAAAAAAATAGTATCCTTTCATAACAAACCAAAAGATTGCAATGTAAACCTGATTTTTAATACAGTTGGGAATTTTATTTCACTAAAAAGTATCACTTCGTGTATATAGCATTTTGTAATTTTTACATACACATTTAGCATATTACCATCATATTGAAAGAGTTACATTTTGTTAGATAATTGGCCTATGGATATTATTTTCACGATTCCTTCCCCTTTTTAGGAAGAGGAAAGCTTCCCAAGACCAGCCCTCGGTGGAGACGCCTACGAAGTCTTTGGCACGAATAGCGGTCAAAGCGATCCTCACAACTGTCGACTATCCGCGACTTCAGGGTTTCTATGTCGATAACTCTGTATTCAAAGCGAGCGCATCCACGGGAAAAACAACTTCATTAAATGCCAAAAGCAATTCCTCTTGTGCCGATGAAGATTTCCGTCATCAGCAGAGTTCACCAAACGTAACGCAGAACCAGCCTACTGGTTGGCACACTGCGTGTGGTGAATCAGATTCAACACTGCCTAACATTCAAAATGGATTGCAAGCTTGGGTTCCCGCTACAAGCATTCAAAACAAGCTTAATGCTGGTGCGCCTCCCATGTTTAATGGAAGAAGTACGCCAGCCCCTGTCAGTAGTTCTGAACCGGTACGATCAAGCATACCTACTAACATGCTTTCTCAATTACACGTGCCACCGCTTGAAGTGTTTAAAAAAAATAATCGAACACCTGACATGCTTGCTAATCAAGACTCGTCATTAACTCACTCTCATAAAAACAACTACATTCTTAATCGGAGTACCGTTTATAATAGCAACATATATACACCTCAATGTCCGGGTAATTATAACAATCAGACAGATCACCAAAACGATTCTTCTAGTGTATTCAATTTAAGGCCAACGGTCATTGAGTATCAAAACATGACTCAATCGCATTTCCCCATGGACGTAGCTTCGAGGGCAATCAACACATCAGCCCAGCGCAACGCCTATTACCCTCCTGTTGCAACTTCGATACCGTATGCACCGCCATATTACAATCCCATTCCCCATGTGAGTTACGTACCGACACCGTACTCTCGAAACGACGACGAATTGCGACTGGGAAGAGTATCGAACACAGCATCAACGCTAGATCTTGCTGTGAAGCTACCATCATATCAAGAACCAATTCAAACCAGACCACTAATTACCAGTTACCATCTGAACAATACTATAACCTCTGCGAAATCATTAAATCAACACGTAACCTACTCTCAGTTGCCTTGCCCTCAACAAGTAAGTGATGATTGTGTAAATTGTCTAATAACTACCCCTGGAGTAACCCCACCGACTCAACCACGCTCCTGTCTTGAACCCCAAAGATGCAGTCCACACCAAAACCGCCAGAGTGGTATGCCCCGTTTATCCCCCATCCCCAGTTCTAATTTTGAAATGAGGAGTCCTGACCAAACCCGTCATAACAGTATGCCTTCGTTAGTACCGATCCCTCCCAGCAATTTTCCTCATGGTGGATCATTTTATCACAATAGCATCTCATCGCAAATATTACCTGATTCTGACTCCTTGTCCTCCGTGAGTAGGAATGACGAGTTATCACATGTCCCACGCCAACAAACAAAGAAGCCACCGTTTACTCTACGGGGCCTTCTCAAGTCGTCATCCAAGGAATTGCGATTTTCCAGGGAACAAACACTTCTGAAGAATATACACGCACAAGTTCCGGTTCTGTCAGTTTCAGATTATGTTGCTAGGTATAACGCTGTCCCACTCGGAGATTTAATACCTTGGGTCGTTCAATCTGTACTAGTCTCGGACCAAGCTCCAGAATCAATCACGAATCTTCATTTAGCGAAGTCGCAAGCGTTGCCTTTTACTCCTCCGTCTGAAGATATGACCAAAGTTGTGGCAACCATCGATGTGAGTCTCAGCCCGTCCACAAAGCCAGTGGACTCGTCCGTACACCACCCCACCAGTGTTGCTGCGACTTGTGAAGAAACTTCGCCCGGTGCCTCAACCTCCAACCTCAGCAACCATCCCACCAGTGTTGCTGCGACTTGCGAAGAAACTTCGCCCGGTGCCTCAACCTCCAACCTCAGCAACCATCCCACCAGTGTTGCTGCGACTTGTGAAGAAACTTTGCCCGGTGCCTCAACCTCCAACCTCAGCAACCACCCCACCAGTGTTGCTGCGACTTGTGAAGAAACTTCGCCCGGTGCCTCAACCTCCAACCTCAGCAACCACCCCACCAGTGTTGCTGCGACTTGTGAAGAAACTTCGCCCGGTGCCTCAACCTCCAACCTCAGCAACTGTCCAGAGATAGAAAGGATCGATGGACGTTTTTTTCTTTTGAACATGCTAATGTCTATGGCGAAGCCATCGCTGCGGTAAGTGAAGCATGACAATTTGTATACAATATCATAGGTATTCCCAGAAAAACTATCTCATTTAATTTTTTGTTGAGACTTCCTATATTTCAACAAACATTTTTTTCAAATCAATGCTCATTTAAGACGGTTTGATGAGCTCGGGCCAACTTTTTTTACAATGTTAAATGTACCTTTAAAAATTAACTTGATTCGCTCTGATAGCGAAAATCACACATTCTTACTTAACATTTTGATGCAAACCACAACTCGATAGGACAAACGATAGAGCTTCCAAGTGATCCAGATTAAATCTCTGCGTTCTGCGTAACAACCTGGTTTTCTCGAGCTCGCCCAACAGTCTTAACCTTCTATATTTATTGCTGAATCATCCGAATATTACTTTGTTATTAATTGATTTCGTAGGTTTAGTGAAACAAAATATGTTTTTGCTTAGATGGTTGAACAAACCCTTTTTTACTGTCTCTCTAATAAAACTGTTCAATGCTAGATCCAAAAATTGTATTTTGTTATCCTTTCCCCCTATTTCAACGTTACATTTCGGGTTGAGGAGGTAGGGGTAAGACTGACAAAATGCTCACGACCTGCTTGGTTAATTTCGCTCAAGTATGTGAAGTATTGAATTTTTGCGTAACACTAGTTGCGCATTACTGACTGTAAATAATAATCACAATTAATTGGTCAGTACTTTTCGCCGCGTCGAATATGCTTTTATTGCTTTTGACGTTTCAGCCCAACTGTGTGGGCTATCCTCAGAAAACAAGAATACATGACAAGACAAGGCGTTACATAGAAAAATAATTAAAAATAAAATAATAACAAAACAAACAGTTACCATGACAAGGCCAATTATTCAAGACAACTCCAACGCTGGCATTATCGCAAAGAAATGCATTATCCCCGAGATCATACTCCCGGTTTCGAATAGGCCTTCTCGTCCTCCCTGTCCTGTCCCGGAACTGGATCAGCCCCAAGAAAGTGGAGTGAGACGGAGTGATCACGCGTGAAAGAAATTCCCAAATGTGACATTGTGGGTGTGAGAAGACCTCATAAGAATGTAATGCATTTTTATAGAAAGCGGGGCCTGGACATTGTAAATGTTTGTTTTGTTGTTATTTTGTTTTTCTATGTAACGCCTTGTCTTGTCTTATATTTTTGTAGTTTTTTAGATTTAATTTCTTGTTTTCTTAGGATAGCCCACACAGTTGGGCTGAAACGCCAAAATCAATAAAAGCATATTCGTCACGGCGAAATGTACCGACCAATTAATTGTGTTTATTATTGTTATTATTATTTTATTATTTATTATTATTTTATTATTATTATTATTATTATTATTATTATTATGATTATTTATTATTATATATTTTTATTATTATTATTATTTTTTATTATTATT